>JAUPMG010097663.1:0-12375 GCA_031762675.1 Pachysandra terminalis
CCGTCTATACCGCTCAGGATCAGTAAATAGTTCCCCATCTTCTGGAGACAATTTCACTCCAGAGGCCATAGGAACATCAGAAGGTTTGGCATCTAACATTCTTGTATCACGCAACAAATCTAAAGCATACTTCCTCTCGGACAGAAAAATCCCACGATGACTCCTGGCAACTTCCACACCTAAGAAATATCTCAGAGGACCAAGATCCTTGGTCTGAAATTGACTTTGCAAAATCACTTTCAAAGAAGATATACCTGTAGTATCACTTCCTGTGATGACAACATTGTGTAAAGGAGAGTCCGATCCCGAGTTGGATCGGACGATCCAACTCGGGATCGGACCGGGACGGTCTCCGAGTTGAATCCGAGACTAAATTTAAACAAAACGTAATGACTCGGTCCGATCGCAATACGGATCGGACGATCCAACTCAGTATCGGCGAGTCATATCGTCCGATCCGTCTCTGATCGTCCGAGTTGGTCTGAGTTGGGTGTTTGAATTTTTTTTTTTTTATTAATTTTGGATCGTCCACTCTCATCCGATCCCGAGTTGGATCGACGATCCAACTCGGGATTGGAGCGGAACGATTCCCGAGTTGGATCCGAGTTCAAACACTATGGATGACAATATCATCCACATAGACCACCAAGAGAATGCTCCCAATATTTGACTGCCGAATGATCAATGGATGTTCTTTGGAGACCAAATTTCAACACCACCTCAGCGAGTCGCCCAAACCAAGCATGAGGCTATTGCTTTAGACCATAGAGAAACTTTTTTAACCGACAAACTCGATTAGACTCCCCTTGAGCAACAAAGCCGGGCGGTTGCTCTAAATACACCTCTTCCTGCAAATCACCGTTAAGAAATGCATTCTTAACATCCAGTTGATGTAAGAACCATCCGTAGGATGCTGCAAGAGAGATAATGAGCCGAGAAGAATCCAACTTTGCAACCGGTGAAAAAGTGTCTGTATAATCAACATCATAAGTCTGAGCATACCCCTTTGCAACTAACTAAGCTTTGAGATGAGCAACGGACCCATCGGGGTTCATTTTAATCACATACACCCATTTGCATCCAATCGATTTCTTCCTAGGGGGCAAGGGTACTAAATCCCATGTTTGATTAGTCTCAAGAGCTGTCATCTCATCTAACACGGCCACCCGCGATTAGAGAGCCTCAGACAAAGAATGAGGGATCGAGACAGCATCCAAGGTAGAAATAAATGCCTGTAGATTCGGAGACATGCCTGCATATGAAACCGTGGCTGATACAGGATACGTAGCACAATCACGACGCCCCTTCCGAAGAGCAATAGGGAGATCAAGATCAGCAGGTGGATCAGTCAACAAGGAGTCTGATACAGTTGAGGGCGGCTTAGGAACAGCTATGGGAGATGAACCAAAAATTCTGCGAGAGCTACGAGCATATGTCTGAACAATAGGACTAATAGGTGTGACAGACGGACTCGGAGGTACTCAAATGAGATCATACAATAGGAACTCATCGAGTCCAGACAACTCAGACGCACTAGAGGACGACGAAGAAGATGAGAAAGGAACAGACTCAGGAAACGCGACATCTAAGGATACCAGATACTATCCCAACTCAGGAGAATAACACTGATAGCCCTCTTGTGTACGAGAATAACCAAGAAAAATACACTTTAACGATTTCGGATCGAGCTTCGTCACTTGATGTCGAATATCCCGACAGTAACAGGTGCATCCAAACATCCTAACGAGAAAAGAATGTAAGAGCTAACGTGGATACAAAACATGATGACGAATCTCCCCCCCTGAAGGACAGACGAAGGCATTCGATTTATCAAATATGTTGCTGTAAGAACAGCATCGCCCTAGAATATTTTGGGCACCTGCATATAGAACATAAGGGCCCGTGCTACTTCCATAAGATGGCGATTTTTACGTTCAACCACACCATTCTGTTGGGGTGTGTCTGGACAGGATGACTGGTGAATAATGCCTTGAGTTGTTATGAAGGAAACAAGGGGACCAGACAAATACTCACGAGCATTATCACTACGCACTCTACAAATAGAGATGGAAAATTGAGTACGTATCTCAGCATAAAATGCACATAAAATAGACAATAATTCAGAACGTTGTTTCATTAAATAAATCCATGTAACCCAAGAATAGTCATCCACAAAAGTAACAAAATAACGAAAACCAGATTTTGACAGGACAGAACAAAGACCCCAAATATCGGAATGAACTAAATCAAAAGGAGTACATGCTCGTTTGTTCGGACTCGACACATACGACATGCGATGATGTTTCGCAAATTGACACGACGCACAGAACAGTTCTGGTAATGACACCAGGGTCGGACATAGATGCTTCAAACTGGGAAGAGCGGGACGACCAAGCTGACAATGAAGCTCCAAAGGAGTGGGAGACAGGCCGGAACACGCTACATAATTTTGTCCCTCTTCCAGTATGTAGAGATCTCTTGAAGTACGATGCCCCCTACCAATTGTTCGCCTCGTCGAACGATTCTGAAACACACAATGATCAGTGTAAAATGTAGTCAAGCAATCAAGCTCTTTTGTACGAGCACTAACAGACAATAGATTAAAAGGAAGATTGGGCAAATATAAAATAGATGATAGTCGTATAGTAGATGTAGGAAAAACAGTGCCAATCCTTTTAACCGCCACGAAAGACCCATCTGCCACTCTGACATCAGGATCAGAAGTCGTGGGAGAATATGTGCGTAAAATACTTGTGGATCCTGTCATATGGTCAGAAGCTCCAGAATCAATCACCCAAGTCCTAGGAGACACAGATATGTGTGCAGATGAAGATGATCCGGTCTGAGCAACAATAGGCCAGTAGCAGATGTGGAAGACTGATTAGCTAGTAACCGAGATATTAAGCTCTTCATATACCCTTTTAAACGCAGCAAAATAATTATTAACCGAGATATCGCCTTGCTCAGATCGAAAGAAAGAAAGGGATATACTATAAAGACAATTTAGATCGTCTCTGCCAGAATACAATACCATAAGTTATTCCCACAGTTCCTTAACCGTATCACAATGTGTTACTAAGACAGGTACCTTGGGTTCCATAGAGTTTAGTAATTGATTATATAATCGAGCATCATCATGCAACCAGATTTTTGTACCTACCGGATCTGTTTTCTGATCAAGAGAATTCCCCGTAAGATGCTCCTCCTTTTCCATGCCACGAATAGCAAATAAAATATTTTACGCCAATGCTGAAAGTTGATCCTATCTAAGCGTTGATCGGTAAGACAAATAGATGACGACACAATTTTAGAAACAACCGGTTTTGGTTCAGTCGGATTTTGTTCGGAGGTACTCATCATGATATCACAACCCAAAAAAAACAGCAAATAAAAATCTCACCAAACAGGAGAAAATAGGGGGAATTTGCACCCCTCCACACACCAATCACGATCAACCGCCACCCTTTCGGTAGGCTAAAAAATCTTCCTCAATAAGAAAAGCCATCACACCTTCAAGATCAGACTTCCATGGAGGAAAAACAACTAAATTCAACCAACCAAACACCGATCAGACCACATATGGCTCTAAATGAGCCGATCCATCAAAGGCAAACACCCAACAAGAAGAGAGAGAGGTAGCGAACTCGCTACCTCATTATTTGGGGAGAACCGAGAGGTAGCGAGAGATCGCTACCTCACGATTCTAGCAGGCGAGAGAAACAGAAAAAAAAAAAGGAAACGAAGAGGAGAGAGAGAAAGAAAGAAGAAGAAAGAATGGGTTCAGCGGCGGCGGCGGCGTGAAGAAGAAGGATTAGGGTTTTCTTTTAATTTTTCGTTGGGAAGCTCTGATACCATGTTGAAGCACACAACGTACTCTTCTCGATTAGAGATGGCACTTATTTATAATCAATAATTAGGGTAAACCATATACAAGGAAGGCATACAGAGATGGGCTTATGGGCTTTAGGCTCATTAGCTATTCTAACAATAGATATTGATGCATTGGTCTCTTTGTTTGTTTTATTAAAAATGTGGTCATCGATGATAGTACCCATGACTCCAGAGTTTGGTGTCCGGATCCTAGTGGGCGTTTCTCTACAAAGTCTTTTTGTTCTGTTTTTGCTTTTGATCAGGTTTCAACCCCTTCCCTCTTTTCTACTTCCTTGCTTTGGAAAGCCAGGGCTCTTCTCAAAGTTAAAGCTTATACTTGGATGACTCTTGTATCGAATCAACACTGCGGATATGTTGCAAAGGAGGTGACTATATATGTTTTTGTCCCCTCAGGTTTGTCCAATGTGCTTAAGGTTCGGGGAATCAGTGGATCATCTGTTTGTAGTTTGTTGGTGGGCGTCACTGGTTTGGGAGCATTTTATCAGATTAGTAGGTGTTGATTGGGTGAGTCCATGCTTAGTTCATTTACTGTTTTCTCAATGGTGGTTTCCATCTCTTGGAAAGAGGGATCAGATCCTTTATAGTTTGGTGTTTTTTGTAGTTCTCTGGGGTATTTGGAGGGAGAGGAACAACAGAATTTCGAAGACAAGAGAGGTAGTTTGGGGGCTTTGATTGATTTCATAGAGAGCTTGGTTTCAGTCTGGGCAAGCATTTTACCTGAATTTAAAGATGTGTCTAGGTCAGATCTTTTGAGATATTGGGAGGCGGTGATACACATATATAGTCTGTTTTGTTTTTGTGGGGGCTGGAAGGTGTTCGGTTTTGGCTTTGTGTTGTACTTTATTTTTCTGTTTCTGTTTCCCTCACTTGGGGAAACCTTGTATTTTCCTCCTTCTCTCATTTTATATAATCTTTCATTATTCATCGAAAAAAGAAGAAGGATTTCATTAATAGATATTACGCTACATCAAATGAAAAGCAAATCAACACAAACAAGAACTATGTGCTGTCGAACAACCCCAAAAAAGGTTAAACCCAATGCCATAGATGTGCCTAGTGAGAGAACCAACTCTCACAGTCTACATCGAACATCTCCTACTCCTAGGAAGGGATGCCCTTGAACATAAAGTCCCCTCTAACCCTACTCTTGGAGATTATGTTAGCTCAATGTTTTAAATGTTGCGACATGTCCACCAAATCTACTTGGAGGGTGAGGGACATGACATTAGGATTGAAGTCGCTCCAGTGATTTGTTCCACCATGCGCCCCAAATATCTTCAGCATGGCACGACATATGGGGGAAATGGTGGAAATAAAGAAAAATAGAAGAAAAAAGAAAAAAAATGGGTGAAAATAAGTTTTATTTATTTATTATTAGTTTTTTATGAAACTTTGTAACGAGTTTAATTTAGAGCTAAGAACATTTAAATAACCCAGAATATGATTAAAGAAATGCATATATAGTGAATGACATATATTTAGGGAGTATAATTACATACCGAGCTCCCCAAATATATGTCAATCACTATATGTGCATTGTTTTTGTCATATTTTTGGTTATTTAAATGTATTTAGCTCTAAGTTAGATCTTTGTAAAGTTTTACTAAGAAAAACCATATTTTTCACCCTTTTATCAGTTTTACCACCATGTTGATGACATGTCCCCGGAAAGGTTCATTGGCATTTCTTATGACAGTGGCATTTAGAACCTTGTGTTAGCTAGGTCATTAGCTTCTCTAGGCACCTTGTGAACAAGATGCTCTTCAAGGATGCTAGGTAATGAGTTAGCTTGATCAAATGAGCAAACCACCTAGGAAAAGTCGAATCTCTGTGAATCAATGAAATAATTGAGAAAAGGGTAGCCTTAACTGTTAGCATGGGAATACCGATAGCTTTGGCCTTTCTTAGACCAATAATAACAGAACAAAGTTTTGTTGTAACTGAATCTCCCTCAGACAGAGCATGAATGATAGTCCAGAGAGATCATTGAAAATTCCATCAATGCTTGAGGGGCCTTGATTGCTCCAGGAGCATCTGTCAAAATTCAGCTTGATCGTCCCCACATCAAAGGCTAACCAAACCAAAAGGGCTCTCAAAGGGCACCATGCTAGAGAGGCACATCTCTTCACCCTCTCATTGCCTTCGAAGCACAACTCTCTTAGAAAACGTCAGAGGCACAAGCCCAATGGGCAAGCATGAGCTGCACCTTATCAATAATCCCATAATTGCTTAATCGCGTGTTCTAAAAATTTCTTCTTAATCCTCTCTTCTCAAATGGCCCACATATCAGTGTGATGTAAATCATGGGAAAGAACAAGAAGTAGAAATTGAAAGATAAACACAATTGATTTCTTGAAAGAACTACTTCAAATCCAAAAATAATGAAGAAATACCTCACCTAAACGTGCTTGTAGGAAATAGAGTTCCATTTTATTCGAGGTGCTGCATAGAGGTGTCAAACTAGTTACAACAGGTATCTTACCTTGAAATCTCAACTGATTCTTGCTAGAAAAAGGAGAACAATGGATCTTTCGAAGAAGAAAACAGATCCTTGCACGGGAATCACAGTGACATAGGGATTGAAATGTCCCGACTGCATCAGACTTCAGTCATTCTCTAGTTTTTGTCTGGGATAGGATACCTCCACATTTTGCGTTCGCCACAAGTTCTAGGCTTTATAATAGTTTATCATATCGATGAGACTTACTGCCTGTTGTGTCCTTCCATTTTGACGTTTGAAAGTTGTGGAAAATATTCAATATTTGAGATTTGACAAGCTAGCCGATCTCCACATTCTTGAAACTATTGTTCCTTAATTAAACATGCTTGAAGGATTGAGTCAGCCTCAATCAAATCAGTTGCCGCAAAATGTTCATTGTTTGTGTAAAGTATAAGTTATTAGAGTCAAATTAGTTAAAGAAGATGGAGGAGGAGGCTAAGGAGGAAGAAAAGACCTAAAAACCAGATTTGGTCATTCTACCTTGATATACATATATAATATGTATATAAAAAATTAAAGTGAAAGCATAATAATACCCTTTGCTACTTAAAGTAATATTTCTAATATTCCTTAACTTGGAGAATACACATTGTTTAAACCCATCTTGTTACAAATACAATCCACACGAGACTTTCCCAAAGACTTGGTAAAACATCTGCCAATTGATCTTATAGGAGAAAGCATCTCCAAGTAGTCAATACCATAGTGTAAAGGATCGTCCGATCCAACTCGGGATCGGACCGGGACAATACGCGAGTCAGAACCGATCCCTTAATGACACTAATTAAATTGACTCGGTCCGATCCCGATACGGATCGGGCGATCCAACTCGGAATCGGCGAGTCGGATCGGACGAGTTAGTCGTCCGGTCCATTATTTTAAAACAAAAATTTCAGTCGGTGCATGTTTAAAAAAAAAAAATGGAGAACTCTCTAGAAGAAAAGCGAGAGCGATTTGGGGGAGAGAGGAAGAGAGAGATTGAGACTTGAGCCTGCAACTTCTGCGGCATCAAAGCACGCGGCCGGCGGGAAAGACGACATGAAGGTAAAGGTACTTTTTCTTCTTCTTCTTCTTCGTCATCTTTTTTCTTCTTCTTCTTCTTCTTCTTCTTTCTTCTTCTTCTTCTAATTCTTCTTCTTTCTTCTTCTTCTTCTTCTTCTATTCTAGTTCTTCTTCTTTTTCTTCTATTTTGATTCTTCTGATTCTGAAATGGAAACCCTAAGATTAAGATACTTTTATTATGATTTTTCTGATTCTGAAATGAAACCCTATGATTAAGATATTCTTCTTCTTCAGAAATGGAAACCGAGCTATTTCTATATTTTTTTTCGGATTTTGCTGATTTTTTTTTTTAAATTAACGAGTCCGTCAAGTAATGAAATGGCATTTGAATCTTCTATTTACCCTGTTCTTCTAGGATTCTCTTGTCTCTTCTTGAATCTTCTATTTAACCTTTTTTTTTTTTTTCAACAAATGAATCCCTTTCTCTTCTTGAATCTTCTATTTACCCTTTTTTTTAACAGATGAATCCCTCTCTTCTTGAATCTTCTATTTAAAGTTTAAACTGTTTTATTTTTTTATCAGTTCGTTTCGGATCGGCCGATCCAGAGTTGGATCGGCGATCCAACTTGGTTTCGGACTAGGGCGATCCCCGATCCGAGACCGAGTTTAAAAACCATGGTCAATACCATATGTTTGGGGTATAGCCTTTGGCAACTAGACGAGCTTTGAGTAGCTCAATGGAACCATCAATCAAATATTTAGTAGCAAACACCCAACGATAACCAACAGTTGTTTTGTTTGCAGGAAGAAAGACCAATTCCCAAGTACCATGGGATTGTAAAGTAGTCATCTCTTCTTTCATTGCTTTCTTCCATTAAGTGCCGCTATGCTAGAGTTAGAAATAGTCACAACAAACATGGAAGTAATAAAGGAACGATAAGAAGTGGATAAGTGAGCATAAGAGATAAAGGTAGAAATGGGATTGATGTAGATGTGAGATATAGCGTGGGGTAGTTTAGTAATTTTTGCTATGATATTATAAATAACATAATATAGGGTGATCGGCCCTTGTGCCATCTTTTCTTCAATAATTTTCTCTTCATTCTTCTCTTTTTCTTCAATGTTTTTTATATTCTATCTTCTCCATGAATCACAACTTGTTATCAAAGCAGTGTTGTGAACAGTTTCATGAACAATATGTTTTTCTGAAGTGTACGGATGCAGAAAATAATAGTTGTACAATCTTGAGGTTTCTGAAGTAGATTGGCTTTTTTGCAACTGTACGGCTTGGGGCTAGGCAGAGATTACAAGGGGTGATCATCCCTAGCTAAGAAATGGTATACATTTTTTTCTAAAAAAAATTTGAAGATTTGTAGTGTTGATCTATGATGGAGATGTCAAGGATCAGCAGTTTTGAGGAGATAGTGGGGGCATCTAGAGCACAAGAAACTGTAATCCCTAGTGATGTGTTGAGGAACATGCCTAATGTATTCATCGCAATTGTTAGATTGGATGAGACAAATTATTTCGAATGGTCTCATTCCGCTTGGATGTATATTGGAGAAAGAGGAAAGTTGGGATATATTAATGGCAAAGTCCAAGCACGTTGCAGTGTTCTAAATTTTTGCCGCGTGCTACCAAAATGTCGTTATTTCCAGTGCCTCTGGCACAGAATATGAAGGGAAACATTCACAATGTCTTTGACATTCCGCTACATGGAGCAACTTTGTAGCTGGATAGTCAACGAAATGATGGAAGTTTTGTATGTGTAATGTTAGATGTGCGAAATCTTAAGAAATTTCGCCCTCTAAAGGGCATGTCGAGAGAGAGTCATATTTTGACAACCTTTCTCTACTTCTCCACCCTCCTCCCTTGTTCAAGCCTCAACCCTCTACAAAACTCACTTCTTGCGAGTATTTTGTGAATGGAAAACACTAGCAAATATTATTTGACGTATCAAGTACATCGTTGGAACTTGGAAGCACATGTTCCAGGTAAACATGTTTTTTCGAATTTTAACCTAGTAAATCTAACCAAATCATGTGCAATTAATAAATGATGTGTAATGACACCCGATCTATCGATGGGTGTCGTTACTTTGATCTTTCAGCAAAAAGTAATATTTATTTAATTTTTAGTTCAAAGAATTAATTAGAGGTATATATAATTATATAAATTAATTAGCAAGATGGGTTTCGCTACATTGATTTTCGTTAAAAAATTATATTTTCTAATTTACTAGTTCAAAAAATTAATTAAAAATATATGTAATTTTTAAAAATATTATGCCATGCATTAATAATTTAAAGCTAGTTGGGAAATTTAATAATGAAAAGTTAATTAATTTGTCTAATTACTCATTCAAGTAATTGGTAATTAATTAATTATATAATCAGCTTTTAGATCCGAAAATAATGAAAAAAATATTAAAATTATGAAAAAGTTCTGAAATTTTTTAAAAGGATAAAAATGTTAGATAAAGGTTAATGGCCAATTGGTCATCCATAATGTTAGATAAAGGTTAGTGGCCAATTGGTCATCCATGTAGTTGGCCATTAATTAACTATATATCATTTCTTAACTTAAATAATAACATAATATTTGAAGTTACTAATTTTTTTGATTATTATTTAATAATAGAAAATTGAGATGATTTCTGGCATTAAGGTGAATGTGGGGAAATCGACCATTTCTGAGTTTCAGGTGGAGCAGGGTAGGATATTGCAGTTTGCGGAGTTTTTGGGATATCGTGTTACCTATTTACCGATTAGATATCTTGGCCTTCCTTTGGGGGATAGTGCCAAATCCTTTTCTTTTTGGCTCCTGTCATTGAGAGTTGATAGAAGGTTGGCTACTTGTAAAAAGGAATTATTTATCTTTAGGAGGAAGAGTTGCACTGATAAATCGATGTTAGCTAGCCTTCCGATTTATGTTTTGTCCCTTTTTCGAGCACCAACTAGAGTTGTTAAGGATTTGGAGAAAGTGCAAAGGGATTTCTTGTGGGAGGGTGGGGATCATAAGAAGGATCATTTGGTTAGATGGAGTTTGGTGTGTAAGAGCAAAGAGGCGGGTGGTCTCAATCTGGGTAACATTTAGCGTCGGAATTCTGCTTTGCTGGGTAAATGGTTATGGCGGTTTGGCAATGATACTGATGCTCTTTGGTACAAGGTAATTGTAAGCAAATTCAGGATAGGTTTGAATGGTTGGGATATTAACCAAAATGCTAGAATTTATTTGCAGTCCTTAGAAAGCCATTTCTGATCTAGCTTCTTGTTTCTATCCTATTATTCGGATTGGGGTGGGTAAAGGTTCTTCATTTTGTTTCTGGCATGATCTATGGTGGGGTGAATCTATCTTTAAAAATAGATTTCATAGATTATTTTTGGTTGCACAGCATAGAGATGTTATGGTTTTTGACATTCTTTCTTGGTCTACTTCAGGTTTAGTTTGGAATCTTAATTTTTCAGAAGAGATCTTTGACCGGCTGAGTTGGATGAGTTATCTATTCTCATTGATGTCCTCAAGTTTTGTTTCATTGATTTTGAGTACTCGGATTACTGGGTGTGGCCTTTGGAGTCTAGCAGTGTTTTTTCAACGAAATCCTTTTTTTGTTTCATTGGTAGGGAGGATAGTATGGTTCCTTCTCCTTTTTGTGCCTCCAAATTATGAAAGGCCAAAGTTCCTTCTAGGGTGAGACTCTTTGTTTGGACTGCTATTTTATATCGTATTAATATTTGTGATATGCGCCAAAAGAGGAGAGGCAATATGGCCATCTTGCCACATATTTGTTTCATGTGTAGGAATCAAGGGGAGACAGTGGATCATCTTTTTCTTCGTTATTCATTAGCAATAGGGATTTGGATGCATTTTCTACATTTGATGTGGATGGATTGGGTGGTACCGAAGATTATTGTGGATTTTTTCGATCAGTGGCAGTTTTGCGGGTTGGGCAAAAGAGGAAAGGTATTTTATTAAGCAATTTTCTTTTCGATTCTATTGGTGCGAGTGGAATAGGCGTATATTTGAGGAGGATCAGAAATCTGTGCCTTGGCTAATTGATTCAATTATGGGTATGGTGGAAGGATGGATGTCTGTCAGGCAGGATTTTCAAGGCATTTCTTCGAACTCCATTGTTAGATGTTGGTATGATTTGATTTATTCTTTGGCCTCTTGTTCACAGAAGAAGATGATTTGTGAGGCACCTCCTAGGGGATGTGTTAAACTTAACTTCGATGGATCATCGTTAGGTAATCCGTGAAGATCTGGGATAGGGGGTGTTTTAAGGAACTCTGATGGTGTTAATTTACACGTTTATTCTGGCCTGGTTGGTATTGCAGATTCGATTACCTCTGAGTTGAGAGCTTTAATTACCGGTTTGGATGAAGCAAGGAGGTTGAGTTTGGAAGCTATATAGGTTGAAGGTAACTATCCTTGGAAAAATGATAATTGGATTAGGAAGGCGCACCATCTTTCTACTGGATTACGTTTATCCTTTAATCACGTTTTGACTTTTGAGATCAGCAAATGATATCGCAGATGTTTGGGCAAGAAGAGGAGTGAAGAGAGTGGATTTTGGGGCTGGTGTACCTAGGGGGGAGGAGATTTTGACAACAGATGGATAGGATGTTAGGTTTCATTTTCCTTACTCTTTGTTTCTTATTTACTTGTCCTTGTGTAAGTATTATTATATGTCTGCTTTCTTTCTGGTTCACATATCGTGATGCTATGTTTTGTTCGTAACCTCTTTTTGATGATTAATAAAATTGTTGTTTATGATCAAAAAAAAAAAATTACTAATATGCGAATAAACATTAGGCAAGTAATAAGCTCATTAATTATATAATCAATTAATTAATATTGTGACAAGAATAGTATTGAGGTGGCGTATCGATCGACCCGAAAACAGATACGTATCGAGTATCGACACGGATACGCATGGATACGGTGTAAAAATCACGGATACGGTGGATACGCAAGGAAAA
>JAUPMG010097674.1:0-12375 GCA_031762675.1 Pachysandra terminalis
AAATTAAATAGAACATATAATATATGTTTATATATATATATATATATATATATATATATATATATATATTTTTTTTTTTTTTTGATAAGTCATGAATATATAAAAAAGGAGAATGTACAGAAGCCATTGTAGACAAGACCTCCACCGTCGGCACTAAAAACAGCAAAAAAGGACCAGGAGTCCGGAAAAAAATACAGCAAAGAGCACCCGCACGCACGCACAAACAAACAAAACACTAAAGTCAAAACATGACCGAGTCCAAGACCCCAGAAACCAAAGTGACCCTACTAGCGCCTCTCCTCGCAAGATCAATCACTAGCTGATCAGTCATCCTAAGAGCCTCAAGGAATGAAAAGGGCCACCCACTAACCAAAGAAACTGCCAACTGATCCAAATGAGAGACCCTCAAATTGAACGAATCAGGCCTCACCAACCAATAAACAATAGGGGAAGAGTCACACACAATCCCAATATCCAAGAAACCCTGGGCTCTACTAAACCTTAACCCAGTCACAAGAGCCACCATCTCCATCCGCACAACCTCAGTCGACGCTGCCGGACCAAAAAACACAAAAATAGGTCTATCGTCCTGATCCCGGAACACACCTCCAATCCTTGAAGATTCGGGCATGACAGTACAAAAAGCCTCAAAAGACAGCTTCACCCAACCGGCTGGAAGGGGGGCAGAAAGCACCAGGGGGACCAAAGGCAAACTGGCAAAAGAAGAGATTGAATACCACTCACGCACAATATCAATCGCAGAAAGGCCGGAGAACTGGCCCCGAACTGAGGCCCAGGAGGTGACGATTCAAACAAAGAAGATATCTCAAATGCTCAAAGAAACTGAAGATTCGGTATTTGTCGATTGATACTATTTCCTAATACAATGTTCGAATGGTATGGCATGTCGCCCTTATTATCACGAAATGTGGAACAATGTAAAAATATTGAAAACTTAATTTCACACATTGTGAGGAATTTTCTGCTAGTGATAGCAAAATTGAGATTTTCCTGTGAACTGGACTCTAGTATCACATTAGCCATGAGGTCAGTGATCAAAGTGAAAAATATAGGATAGCAGCAGGAGCATTTTCTATCAAAGATTATCTATTGATATTGGTGGTAGTTCAATATACACATAAACACCTATTACAATTACCACTTACACTTGGATTTCAAACAACTTAAATGCACATGCACACACTAAAACACTTTTTTTTTTTTGGATAGGTACACACTAAAACACTTCCTCACACTCAAAACTCTTCCTACACTTCACTTAAGACTGTTGGATTCACCATTCAAACACACAACTTGTTCTTTTTGGGTGCTTTCCATGCACCCAAGGTCGAAGGTCCATTAAAATGCTGAACCTTGCGAAAAGTGGATACAACTAATAGTATGAAAATGATTCTCCGAACTGTGGGGAGATGATATGATCTCTTTGAGGCTATATTCAGGCATGAAAGATTCTCTGACAGATGGCAATGGTCTTTGAAACCGGTAACTACAAAGAACTTCAGAGTATCTTAGGAATAATAATGGTGATGCATGATGATGTGGGTGCAATGATGTATGAATGCTGGAAATGATGCAACTGTATTTGGATGTGATGATAAAAAATATGATGAACAAAACCTACTTTTGGATGACTTACAACGAACTCTCCCAAAAGAGGCGAAAGAAAGAAAGATCCAACTTCCAAGCGGCTTATAGTGAACTCTCCTAAAAGAGGGACAAAAACCCTACTTTTAGGCGGCTTACAACGAAATCTCTCAAAAGAGGAAAAATAAATCTCTTTGGATGATGTAATGATGTAATGTAAGTGCATGAAATGATATAACATGAGATAATGAGATGATGTGTTGTGTGCATGAGATGATGTGATATGAGTGTGAATGCTTGAAATGATATGAATGAGTATGTTTTCCTATACGCTTCCATTTAGTGCATAATAATCATGAATCAAAACTCAAGTGCAGTTTTGTTTTGCCAACATGAGAAAAACATTTTAAAGATTTGATTTATGAGGTGAATTGATGCAATGAAATAGTCTAAACCTCTTGGTAGATCAGAAAACTACATCACAGAACCTTCCTCTTAGATGGGTCTATGATGTAGGTGGATGCTGAGAAAATAGTCTGAACCTTTCGGTAGATCAGAACCATGTCAGAGAACCTCCCGCCCGGTCAGGTCTATGATTTAGGTCGATGCTATAAAAATAGTCTGAGCCTTTCTGTGTGTCAGAACCATGCCATAGAACCTTCCGCCAGGTCAGATCTATGATGTATGCAGGTGATATGAAAATAGTCTGAGCCTTTCAGTGTGTCAGAACCATGTCATAGAACCTTCCGCCCGGTCGGGTCTATGATTTAGGTCGATGCTGTAAAAATAGTCTGAGCCTTTCGGTGTGTCAGAACCATGCCATAGAACCTTCTGCCCGGTTGGATCTATGATTTAGGCAGGTGATGTGAAAATAGTTTGAGCCTTTCGGTGTGTCAGAATCATGTCATAGAACCATCCGCCCGGTCGGATCTATGATTTAGGCAGGTGATGTGAAAATCGTCTGAGCCGTTCGGTGTGTCAGAACCATGTCATAGAACCTTCCGCCCGGTCGGATCTATGATTTAGGCATGTAATGTGAAAATAGTCTGAGCCTTTCGGTGTGTTAGAACCATGCCATAGAACCTTCCCCGGTCGGATCTATGAATTAGGAAAATGATGTGAGATAGTCTGAGCCTTTTGGTGTGTCAAAACCATGTCATATAACCTTCCGCCCTGTCGGATCTATGATTTAGGCAGGTGATGTGAAAGTAGTCTAAGCCTTTCGGTGTGTCAGAACCATGTCATAGAACCTCCCGCCTGGTTGGATCTATGATTTAGACAGGTGATGTGAAAATAGTCTGAGCCTTTCGGTGTGTCAGAACCATGTCATAGAACCTCCCGCCCGGTCGGATCTATGATTTGGGTGGGTGATGTGAAAATAGTCTGAGCCTTTCGGTGTGTCAGAACTATATCATAGAACGTTCGGTCAGGATGGGTCTATGATGTATGTGGATGCTAAGAAAAATGCGACCCCTTAAACAAAATTGATTTCAAGCAAGCCAAACGATATTAAAGTTTTAAGCAATGATTCTCGAATACATTGAACTCAATGGAAGTGATGTTTCTAATGAATCATGATGCTCAAATGATGATGATGTGAATGGTGCAAGTAATATGAAATGATTCATTTGATTGATTTTTTTAAATGATTAATTAATTAATAATTTTTTGAAATGATTGATTTTTTTTATTTTTTTGATTTTTTTTGAAATGATTAATTTTTTTTTTTATTTTTGAAACGATTGAACTTTTTTTGAAGTAATTGAATTCTATTTTATTTTTGAAGTAATTGCTTTTTTTTTTTAAATGATTTTATTTTGTTTTTATTTTTTTTTTTTGAAATGATGATTTCTTGTTTTTGTTTTTTTTTTTTTTGTAATAATTCCTCTTTTTTTTGAAAGGTTTGAACTTTGATTTTTCTTTCTCTCTTTTTTTCTTTCTTCTTTTTCTCTTTTTTTTTTTGAAAATGATTGATTATTATTATTATTTTTTTAAATTACTAAATCTCCTTTTTTTTTTTTTTGAAATGGTTGATTTTTAAATGATTTCTTTTTTCTTTTTCTTCTTTTTTTTGGATTTTTTATTTTGAAATGGGTGATTTTGAAATTTTTTTTATGTGATTTTTTTTATTTCTTTTTGAAAAAAACGTTTTTTGTATGTTTATGATTTGTTTTTAAGGATGTATGCATACTCTAATATGATTCATGTTATGATATGAACATAATGCAATGTGGATTTACACATCCATTTATGTGATGAATATCCAACTTGTATCCATGGGCCTTAACGTGGTTAGCATTAAACAACGGACCCATGGATAAAGCTTTAACCCATAGGAGCCCCTCTTGGCTTACTTAGATCTTGTGGGCTCACATGGGTTTTGGGCCTTTGGTCCTTCATTCATGAATGGATAGGTCAAAATGAAGTATATGTGCATGTGGGTTTTGACCCATATGTGAACAATAGACCTATGGGTAAGGCCTTCATTCTCAAATGGGTAAGATCCAACGATTGTATGCATGTGGGTTTTGACCCATATGTGAATGATGGACCTACGGATAAGGCTTTCATTCTCAAATGGGTAAGACTCAATAAGTGTATGATTCCTAAATGAATATGCCCATGTAGATTTGACCCTAGACTTGACATGGACTGGACTTCTTGGATCTTTTGGGTTCACGGACTCAATTGGGCCAACAAATTGAATTCATTCAACGCAATTGAGTGGGCACCCAACCTAATGCATATGGGCTTGGACCCATGGATATGGACTTAATACATGAAGAAGATCTTGGGTCATGAACCCTGGATCATTAGGTGGGCTTTCCTAACAGGCCCAAATGAGGGACAAACTATGGATAACTCCAAGATGGGCTTGGGCCATGGGCCTGGCCAAGGTTGGACTCAGAATGCATGACAAATATACCGTCTTGAAGTGTCCTAACCATCAATTCATCTAAAATGCAGTTTAATAGGTGGATTAAAGGCTCCCTAGCCTCCTCTCTTTGGAAGGATTCGTGGCTAGAGTGGGTACTATCAACCTCACTTCCCAAGGTAGCGACCCTGGCGTGCTGACTATACACATACCCGGGTTTAATTGTAATGGGTTGAGAGGGTGGCTTATGCAATCAGGCTATAAGTGAGTGTGTGTGAATCAAGCCATGATGCATGATCAAACCACATATTTCAATAAAATTAAATCAAACCATTAAATTGAACCAAAATAGCATGATAAATTGAACCACATGAAATGAATTGAACCGAACCAAATCAAGTCAAATAGCACAATTAAACCAAGGCAAATATATGCAATTGAACCAAAAATCATGCCAAGTCAATCATACCACAAGAGAGCACACATCAATCCAAATCAAATCAACATTAAATCAAAACAAATAAATAAAAAAAATAAAAGACCTAAATCGGTCAAACAAAATTGAATCGTGGTTCAAATCCGCAACTCCCTAGCGGAGTCGCCAGCTGTGATCTCCCCCGGGTCGGGTGGACCCTAGGTCAATCGGGTTATTTTGGAGTCGCCAGCTGTAATTGCCCCGGGTCGATGGATGGGGCTTAGGGTTTAGGCCATAGGATTTGGTTTTGAGAAGAAGTTTTTTAAGGCTAGGATTTCTTTGCTTGGAGAAGAAGATGAATAGGGGACTTTCAATTTGGATTGTCCCTGGCTTTTATAGCCAGGGATGGAGGGTTCTGAAAAAAAAAATATTTTATTGGGGTTTTATTGAAAACAAAAGATTAATAAGACAAAACAAATTATTTGAGGGGTTTTGAAATAATAATTTTTTGGGGGGGCTTCTTTGAAATAAGAGAATTTGATTAGTTAGGTTGTTGGAGATATTTATTGTACGCACGCGTGGCAAGATTCTTCGCCATACGTGCGCACGACAACACTGCAAGAGCACAATGTCACTGCCCACGTGTCAAAATTCTCAAAACTGCCAAAAGGGACCCTCGACTAGTACAACCCGAATTTTTGTAAAATTGTTTGGATGAGGAATGATGAGTGAGGGCCACGAGGGTATTTTAGTCATTTGAAGGAATTTGAGCAATGACAGAAGAGGGATTCAGAAGATGATTTGGAGTTGCTGATTCTCAAGCCAAGCCTTCAAGGAGCTACAAAAACAAGGAAACTGTACATTGGTGCAAATTGGAGTGTCTACACATCTCATTCACAAAAAATAACACTTCACACTGCTTTAGTGAACACGTCCTCACATACATAATTCTATGAGCTAAACCACCACACACAACCTCCCTAGGTTCAAATCCAACTCTCCACAAAATATCACCTATATTGGGCTTTGGTCAAACCAAGGGTACCGAAGGCTTCGGTAGATGGTTTCGGTTCCTCCCCAACCTTGGTACAAAGGCCAGAGAAATTGGGATCTTCTTGGGATTTTCAGCAAATGGTTCGGTCGGACCAAGGGTCATGACGAAGCTCATGTTTAGCCCGGAAAATCCCAGTTTCACTCCTTTTGTCCTTTATTGGTTTTATACATCTTGTACAACCTTCCCTCTTCCTTCATACATTAATCATCTAGTTTCTAACCACCATCCTCTCATGAGTCCATTCTTCTACATCTTATTAATATCGAACACACATATGCATGTATATACACGCATGCACATAAATACACCCATATGTATATATGCACACACATGTATATACTCATATACTAGAACTACATACATTAGCATGATAATCATATAAAGGAAAACACATACTCCATATACGCATCAAATCAACATATCCTGCACTTTCTATCATAATCACCCTTAGATTTGAGATTCATAACATATAAACATGTATACATGTACTCACATTCATACATATACATATATAAACACACTTACACACAATCAAATCAATGGTCATGATTACTAACACTATGATGAGCAACCAAGGTACTTACCTCAATGTTGAACCCAAGAAATTTGTAGAATACTCTCTTATTCTTCTTCTTTCTTGTTCCAGCACACTTCCTCTTTTCCAAATCAAGTCGTAGCCTCCTCTCTTTCTCTTTCTCCCTTTCTCCCTAAAGCCGAAACCTAATCCTCCTCTCCGGTTGCTGTTCACGCACCCCTTAAATCCTCTTATATTAACTTCCCTATTTGATTCATACCTTCCTTAATCCCTCCCTACTTCCTATGCACCTTCCTATATGGATAAGGAAACTAAATTCCCATAAAATAGAAACTTTCTTATCTTCTAATCTTATTCAAATTCTAATGTTAAGTTATTCAACTAACCTTAGCTTCTAAATAATGATTCATACGACCACTTCTAATCTCAGCCCAATTTAACTTAAATAATTACACTACATCCCCCACACTTCCTAATAATTATAATCTTACCCTAATACTTCGCTTTATTATAATAAACATAGATTTAGCACCACTTATCATTATAATTCTCATACAATTAGAATGTATAGCATTATTAAATTAATTCTAAAGAATATGATTCCATCTTAGTTAACTAATCTCAGTTTCTATACTAATTAGATGCATAAAACACTTAACTTAAATTCATATTTCCATTGTAATTATTTAACTCTTTTAAATAATCTCACATCAATTATTATTATTAATTTTCGGATCCGGGTCACTACAATCTTCCCCCCTTTAGGAAATTTTGTCCCGAAATTTATCACACTAGATTTTTGGATTACCCATTCCTACAGTCAATTATGCTTGGTTATGATTATTCTAACTCAATACAAATTCTAGCATACATCAAAGAAGCAATCATATCATTTTAATTCATGCAATTAAATTAGAAAGTAAATGTGTTTTCAAATCATACATGTATATACATATATCACACACAAAATTCAGCAAATACAAAAAATCAAGCAATTCACATGCACACACAGCACACAATTCAAAGCATTTCACAAGAAGCACACGACACATAATTCATAGACGTGATTCCTAGGTTTACGTGTTTCTATGTTCTTTCCTAGGTTTCACTAAACTTGAGAGCCTCTAGATTCCCAATTTAGAGTAATCATAACAAGTAATCACACAATTCATGTTATGCACAAAACATCCAACACACAATTGCACTCATGTAAATCCTAATGTTCACCTCTATGTTCTTCTTCTCCCTAGGTAATCTAACCTAGAGCTCTGATACCATTCTATCATGCCCCGGATCCGAGATATCTGATCTCGAGGACTCCAATGTGCAACATTCGGATCCAAACCCCTTGGATGCGGAAACCAACCTCAAAATATTATCATAAACAACATGCAAAAGCTAAATCAAACCAAACCATCTATAAAATATTCCAAGTCTATGACACCATTGTCTTAATCAAAAACCGAAAATCAACTACTATTAACCTATTACATTCTCTAAGGAAACAGAAATCAGAAATAATCAGTAAGTAAAGTCTTCATTCTTCTAAGCAACCTTCACTCTGATTCTCCACCTTAACTTGTTAGACAGACAACACACATAGCTGTGAGCTTTTAAGGTCCCGTAGGAAACCATATGTCTTATGTCCCGTACTATCAACAATAAAGCCAGCCACACACACACACACAAACACACATATATATATACCCATGCTATACAATATTAACATAATAATTTCCCATTTACAATTAACAATTAGAATCCATAAATGAATATCAAAAACAACAAAGTACAAGTGATGAATATCATTAAAATGTAGAAGGCGGTTAAATAAGGAAATGAATGAATGCCATACAAAAATGATAAGCAAGCACAAGTTATGTAACACACCATTATGAATGATAATTAATGCAAATCCGGTGATTTTTCGGGTTTCCCAAGAAATTATTACTTGGTGTTCCTAATCGAATGATCATTCTCTCTCACCCCATGTGTACATCATGGTTTTGTAGGGATTTCAACATATCGGGCTCAATTCATGTAACTACTTGCTTCTACCAAGTTTATGGATTCTCATCCCAAGGAGTTCGCGTCGGAATTGTCCTTTAGAACAAAAATGATAATAATAATTATAACATCAGTAGACACACTCCATCAGCCTCATGTACATCATGGTTTTGTAGGGATTTCAACATATCGGGCTCAATTCCTGTAACTATTTGCTTCTACCAAGTTTATGGATTCTCATCCCAAGGGAACAGAAATGATAATAATAATTATAACATCAATAAACACACTCCATCAGCCTCATGTATATCCAATGTCCAGATTGATCACACATGACTCAAATCCCTTAACCAACTTCATATTTGTTCCTTATGCATATCGAATCTAAAACCCATAAATGCACTCAACCATAACATTTAAAACATGTTGCACATGCAAATCATAATAATACACGTTCTACTAGAAATCATAGTACTCCATCTAATTCACAGAAAACAACTCTTCACACTACTTTAATGCACACCTCCTCACATACATATTTCTATGGGATAAAACCACCACACACAACCTCCATAGGTTAAAATCCAACTCTTGGTCACATGATTGGCCTGGGTGGGGCGCCGCACCGGCGCTCAAAACATGAATCCGGATTTTGATTGCGAATGCGGCACCAATCCGCGGATTTAAAAATCTCAAAACGCAAATTGAATTTTGGAATCCGCAAATTTAATTTAAAAGGCATAAAAAAACGCATAAAACGTCTCTTTGTTTAGTAGAGTACAACTGTGTATTTTTCCTAGAAAACAGTTCTCTCTTATTAAACGTGTAAGTACAGCCTTTATATTTTTATTTCTTCTAGAAGAAAGAAACTTTGTAATTAAAAGATCCTTTACCCACACTTTATCTTCTCGCCTAATAATAAATAATTAATATCATTAGGCCTTCTCTCTCTAACCCTTTTTTCCTGAATACAAGGGTGAATAAATTTTTGTTTCTCACATTTGGTATCAAGGAGTAAATAAAAACTAATATTTACATAACTAAAATTATTAATATATACATTACATTAACTATACAAATTTGTATGTATATATACAGGCGTTCTGGACCATATGTTATTTTGAAGTTTGGCGCTCTCGCTCGCACTCACGCTGTCACGTCCCAGATCCTGTGACACAGATCCCTAGGTGGGATGGCACGGATCACAAGGCGAGACCTTCGGGATCTATCTCTGGACCGCGGATTGCCATATCATTACCAAGACAAAAGAGATAACATAAAATTGATCTTTATTTCATCTACTCAAAGTTGCAGAAGAAAATACAAAAGATTCAAATAAACAAATAAAATGGCTGTAGCAGAGCCTTACATGAATAATCCAACTATCATGGTCCCTACTAATTATTACAACTGAAACTGATAAATAACAGTAATGAAAACTACAGCGCCCATCACTCAAAACCGACCTGCAACATAAAGGTTGCGTGAGTTTGGAATACTCAGCAAGCATGATCCAGTCACCCTCTACATCATTATGTATAACCAAAATCCAGAGATAAAACAGTAATAACAACAGAAATGAACAACAAATGTTATAACATGTTTATGATGCGAGAATGAACAATCCGATGCACTAATGTATGCTCAAGCAAGAAATGCAATGTATTGTGGTTTATGCCTATGTTTACATGATATATTAAGTGCCCCTCATTGCAGCTTTCAAATGGTTTCGGGACCTGTGTCCCAGGAACAACCGGTAGTCCCATCTTCGATCCGAGCGCTAACCTATGGTTCGAAGTCCACCATATGCTGATTTAAGAGTATACAATACTCAAGGTCCAGTCGACCTTATGAATCAACTATGAACCATAACTTATTTCGTAGGCCTTTCAGCCCACAGGACTAGGCAACCTATTATTTCCCACCAACCGGGCACACTTAACATTTCATATGAACACAGTATAAATGTACTCTCTTATGGGATATGGATGATAGATCCCCTTAGAAGCTATTCACGCACCCATACACATGAATAATCCACTGGAACCCATCATACACATTCCTATGATGCAAGTCACAAATAAAAATAACTAGTGTTAATCATTTCCTACCTAAGTAGAGACTAATTAAGGAGTGTGTCTAATTAGTTAGCACATGCTAAAGGCAACAAGTAGGTTTCAGTCATTGTAGGTACTCAACCCTAGACCCCACTTGACCCTATCACGAAGCACCATTAAGTCCGAACCAATAGACATCCAAACCCTCACATGGTCTCTCAAATAGGTCTTTGTCTGCTCTATGCGCTCGATCATATGACTCTGCGCTCGATCCCAATGCGCTCAATCGCATGACTTTGCCCTCGATCCCAATGCGCTCGATCGCATGATGTTCACTCGATCTCAATGCGCTCAATCGCATGATGTGCGCTTGATCTCAATGCGCTCGATTTCATGATGTGTGCTCGATTCAAAAAATGCAGACCAGTAAGTCATTCTAAGTCTCTGTTTTCTTGGTTTCTATTCGCCAAGGTTTCTCACGGAACCATGATAGGATGTCTAGGATAGTTTCACATCTAATTCAAATAGTTTAACCGTATTGAAAACAACCTGAACTAATACAAGTATGATACAAATCTCCACACGGATTTCTCATACAAATTCTGGAAATAGGGTTTGATCAAGAGAACTAATTAATTCGATCTTTAAGAACATACAACTCACATGATTTTAATCAATTCCATATTGAAATCATTAGGTTCATTTTTGACAAATACAGGTGAAATACTAATTCTCATCAACTATATCGTAGTTTCAGGAAAACAAGACCGAATATGCTAAACCAAAAATCATGTTTCTACAGTGAAAATCTAATCGTAGAATCACTTATAACAATAAAGATACGGACCGGATAAGTTACTTACATTGATTCGAATATGAGTAGCAGCAAACGAATGGGGAATTTTCCTACTCGATTACTTCTCCTCTTCTTCTCTTCCTTCTTTTCTTCTTCGCTACAATACAACAGATTCAGACGTTACTCTTAAGCTTTCACACTAACAGTCTCTTCTTTCTCTTATCAGTCTTTCAGACTCACTCTCAAATAACTTAAGTTTGAATGATCCTATCAGTTATGGGAATTGGAGATATAAGGGGTAACTATCTGTCATGACCCGAATCCCAAGACACCACTCGTGTCAGTACGAGGGTAATCCCGAACTCCAAGTCGAGACTCTCACCCCCCAATCTAAACACTCACTAGCTACATACCACGGGGGTGGTACTACACACTCAACTCTCAGAGAAACCTACCATCTACCGTAGGTTCACAGCAGAAAATAAATGTAATTAAAATATATCAAACTTAATTACATAGCAATTACATCGAAACTTAATTCATATAAAGCTAATAATTTCTGGAGTTAACTCACCATCGGTAGAAGTCGCATCCAGACGCTAAGATCCCAATCTTTAACCCGCTACCTAAATTTTTTAGGGCCAAAAGGCCTGAGCTACACGGCCCAGCAAGAATATAATGCAATAGTAAAAGAATGCTAGCATTTTCATATGATTATGCATGCCATGCCATGCTCGATGCAAGGTCGGTTTACTAAGTGCAATGCCATGAGTAAAATAATAATAAGACCAATCACAGTGGTCAATCAAACACGTGAATGTAAGAGTGTATGCTCTAGAACTGAGGCCAATACCATATCTCCAATCCCTCCAGTTCAGAGAACACCAAAAATGTCATGACTTGATCATATTATGTAGTGGAGTGCCAACTCAGATCAAAACAATATTGATGCCAGAGAACTGAGGCCAAGACCATCTCTCAAATCCCTCAAGTTCGAGGTCAGTGACCGTCTCACATATCACCTCGTGGCA
>JAUPMG010097694.1:0-12374 GCA_031762675.1 Pachysandra terminalis
AAGAGTAAGATTCTCCTTCGCTCGGGTGTCCAGAAGACAGTATGCCTCGGGAACATAAGTCTTTAGTCCTTTGATATTTCCGAAGGGAAGAAGGAACGTGTTTGTTGGGCTTGGGACACGTGGCGTCCCCCATAAGCTGGAATTCAAAAGGGAAGCTTCCTTGAGAAGCTATTGCCTTTTTTTGGTGATAAGAACGGTCAGATATCTCTCTGCCGTTTCAAATCTTACCTTTTCACCAAACAGTCTAATTACTGTACGCAGCTGCTGATAGCTGGTACGTGAAAGGGATGGCTGTACAGCCGTTTTAGCTTTATTGAATGATACAGTGTATGTGGCTATACACAAAACGCGTACACGTGTAAAAGGTGGTTAAATTAGCCCGCCTGATTAACAATACGAATGGCAATGCATCAATTATAATAAATAAAGAGATCTATAAAAATATAAATACGAGGGTATAAACCTAAATATATTATAATAATAAAGGAGAGGCCCATCAAAAAGCTTGCCAATTATAATAAATAAAGGAATCTATAAAAATATAAATATGAGGGTATAAACCTAAATATATTATAATAATAAAAAAGAGGCCCATCAAAAAGCTTGCCAAAATATTTGTAAAATTTTTCATTAACATGATAAAATATTTAATATATTTAAGGATAATATAACTTTTGATTTATTCTAAGAGATTTTTCAATTATTAAAAATTGACATGACGATAAAACGATTATATCTCTTTCAATTATTAAAAAATAAAATAATAATAAAATAGTTAACAAGTTTTAAAGATATATCAACGTACAACACTCTGTATTGTACGTCTCTTGTGTTAGTATACCGTTAATATATTATAATGTAAGAGAATGGATACAACACGCCCTTCTTTATATGATTAATATCTTAGAATTCCAACATTAATTTCAAGTAAAATTTGACCTGTTCAAACTTGGAAAGTGTTCATGGAGATTCTTTAAATAATATTAATTATTATATAATTTTATTGAATAATTTATTTCATTTTACGTCATGTTTAAAAAACATATAATTAAAATTAAAAATAACATCATAAATAATTAAATGAAAATTCCTGAAATCTTAATATATGCCTATTGCTTAATAAATTACAACTAATATATTATTATGAAAATCTTATTCTAACTCTTAGGGACTATACTGTCTCGAGTCTGTGTAGTAGTTCTTCTCTGTCACTCTCTCGTTCTTCTTTCTGTTGAGTTCAGGGGGAGCTAAGAAGCAATTCTCGACACTGTTCTTCTTCTAAATTTATTTGCACTAATTTTTTCGTCTTTTTTCGAGGTTGCAGGTTTGCAAGTGCAACGCGTTGTCCTCTTATCGTTTATTTTTAAGTTTCTTGTCTGTTTCTTTTTGTCAGACTCTTTGGAAAACGTTTCCTTGGCGCCTCAAAATTGTAAGAGAGAGAAAAAGAGAAGCAGACATTGCTTTCCGCCCTCTCTCTCTCTCTCTCATATGCGTGCAAGCCATTCTCTATTCAACCCGTCTGTTTTTTGGCTTTTTAACGGTTTTGATTCTGTAAGCTTCTGCTTGATTCAAAAGTCACAACAGACAAGTTCTTTTTTTTTTTTTTTTTCTTTCCCCCACATTTACTTTTTATTTTTTATTTTTTGAAATTCAACGTTTTCTTATTACTTCTCTTTGCTTCTCAGATTATTTCTCTATTTCAATCACCTGGAGATCTCCAACTTCTATTCTTTCCTTTTCAATCAGATAGAAATCTATGAATTCATCGCATTTGATTTAGAGAAATCTGTGTATTTGTATTAGAAAGCTAGAAATATAATCTGGGTTTCAGGCTATAAGTTCTGGTTTGGTGATTTTTAATCCAAGATCGTTCTTTTCTTCTCTTCTCAGGCTAGAAATTGAACAATTGAGTTCTCCGGATTCGGAAAATTCTCTGCATTCGACAAAGGACAGAATCTGCGATAATGGGAGATCAGTTCAGCAAGAACACGGCGAATCTGAGCTCGTACGAGGCTGCGTGTAGACTCGACCCCGACCTGCAATCGTTCGACACCAATCTCCAAGCTCGAACCAATCGAGTAATCAAAACCCTTGCAGATGGCGTTGAGGTTCGAGCCCTCTCCTTCGATTCACTAAAAGAAGTCACCGGATCTCTACTGGAGATGAACCAGGAGGTCGTCAAGGTCATCTTAGAATCCAAGAAAGACATCTGGAACACTCAAGAACTGTTCGAGCTCGTTGAGGAATACTTCGAGAACAGTCTTCAAACCCTAGATTTCTGCACCGCCTTGGAGAAATGCCTCAAGAGAGCTCGCGACAGGCAATTGATGATTCACGTCGCGCTTCAACAATTCGAAGAGGAAGAAGACGCAGATGCAGCAGTAGATGATGAGAAGAAGAAGTACTCAAGAACACTAGAGGAATTAAGGAGTTTCAAGGCGTGTGGTGATCCCTTCACTGAAGAATTCTTCCAGGTCTTTCAATCTGTTTATAAGCGGCAGATACTGATGTTGGAGAAATTGCAGATTCGAAAGAGCAAGCTTGATAAGAAGCTGAGATCTGTAAAGGCATGGAGGAAGGTTTCAAGCATCATATTCGCTGCCTCGTTCGCCGCCGTTTTGATATGCTCGGTGGTGGCCGCGGCCACGTTTGCACCGCCGGTTGCCGCGGCTATGGCAGCTGCAGCTTCAATCCCTTTGGGCTCAATGGGTAAATGGTTTGATTCTCTTTGGAAGGGCTATGAGGATGCATTGAAAGGGCAAAAGGAGGTAATTAGCTCAATGCAAGCAGGAACTTATGTTGCAATCAAAGACTTGGATGGTATTCGGGTTCTCGTCGATCGATTGGAAATTGAGATGGAATCACTCCTGAATATTGCTGATTTTTCTCTTAGAGGAGAGGAGGAAGAAGTGAAAATTGGGATAGAGGAGATCAAGAAGAAGCTTGGGGGATTTATGAAGAGCATTGAGGATTTGGGTGAACAAGCTGATAGGTGCAGTAGGGATATTCGGCGGGGGAGGACGGTTGTTCTTCAGAGGATCATAAAACATCATAACAACTGATGAAGCTCATGGGAATGTGTTCTTCATTGCGTTATACCTTGAATCTGTTATACTGGATTGATCTCTTTAGTGAAGAAGGATAGGATGAAGAGTTAATTTAATTGTAAAGTCTGAACTTGGATGTGTTCTGAATTTCAAACTATTCCCTTTTCCTGGGAGGAAGAAAATTATTGTTTCATTTTACTCTGTTTCATTTGGTTCATGTTTTTGTGGATTGATAGAATCAGAATCTACTGAAATTTAGACTTATTAATTGCTTGATCCAGAAGTGTAGAAAATATAAACTGGGAAGATGTTCTATTAAGGAAAAAACTGTTCTTGAATATGACTGGATACTCTTTATTATTATAAGCTTGTAAGTACTATATGAGTTGCTGAAGAACTGGGAAGAGGAGATCTTGTAGAGGGAAAAACAGTCCCATCTACAATCTTCGTCTTAAACACCATGAAACAGGGTTGTGTTTACTAGCGTTCTGCAAACACTTACTATCCCTACAAAGCAGCCTAAATGTGAAGGAACTCTTTGTTGTTATTTGGAGAATGATGCTACTAGGGCGCTCCAGAAGTACTGATGATCTAGCCTTCAACTCTGCTGATTGAGCTTGGCACTGAGCTCACGGGGTTGCAGGGGGCAGAGGCCCCGACCCGAATTTTTCAGGAGTCGAGGGATATAATAATAATTTAACTTACTGTTATGTTTAGCCAATAGTAATTTAACTTACTGTTGTGTTTAACCCTAACTACAGGGTATTTATCATATTTTTCGTGGCTACTCTTTGTAACACTTTTTGAGTTTTGGAGAATAGTAGAATCTGGTGTGTGAGGGACTATTTGACGAACCGCATAAATCTGTATCGTTGTGTGTGCTTGATTTCTTCTTCATCTCGTTTATCTTTCTTTCTTAACATTCTTGAATCTGATTAAAAGCCAAATAACCAAAAAGGCCAAACTATCTTTCGTTAGAAGCCAAATAACCAAAAAGGTAAAACTATCTTTGGCAGTGATGTATGCCATTGCTTGGTGATAAGTATCAATAATGAACAAGTGAATGGATACTTGAGAGACTGATGCTATTGAGGCAATCGGGAAGTATTGATGATCCAGCCATCACTGTTGTCGATTTTGACTGTTCTTTGTTTAGCCCTTGCTATAGGGTATTTATCCTACTTTCGTGATTGCTCTTTGTAACACTTTTTTCTCAGTTTTGAAGAATAGTAGAATTAAGTGTATATTCGTGAATAATAGGCACTATTTACCAAACCATATAAATCCGTATCTTGTGTGTGCTTGATTTCTTCTTCATTTCGTTTCTCTTTTTTAACAAAATAGAAGAGAGAGAGATAGAGAAAGAGAGAGAGTTGTGTGGTGTTGGTTAAGGGGAGGAACGTGTCAAGAAAATCATGATTCCTCTAATGCTATAATACACTTGGTTAACAAAAGATGAGAGAGAGAGAGAGTTGTGTGGTGTTGGTTAAGGAGAGGAAAGTGTCAAGAAAATCAAGCATAATACACTTGGAGTGACTGAATTCTTTTCCGTAAGCATGATCAATAAATTAACATTAGTAAATTTGATTTTGTTCTGAACGAAGAGTGTGAAGAGACCCAAATGTTCGAAGCATGGTTTCAAGGATCGGACCGATCCAGTCTGGATCGGCCAAAATCGGCCAGTTCGTACCGGGATCAGTCAGGACCGGTCCGATCAACTATTGTATCAAGTGGCTTTGGATCGGACTGGTTCAGTGATTGGATCGGACCGATCCAAAATTGTTTTTTTTTTCTTAATTTATAAGACCAACCTTCGAACTATTTCGTTAGGGGTGGGTCCCCTGGTTAGGTCTGGTTATTGTCCATGAAATTAAGAGATCTGGTAAGATCTTATATTATATGATTAGATGCTTCAATGTCACTTAACTAGGAAGAAGCAGCAGACCTATCTGAGTTGCACATCTTACACTGTTTCTGGTTTCCGTTACATTTCCTTTTACTTTTTTTTCTTGGACGTTTTTTCAAACATAATAGCTTGTCCCTTATTGTGGATAAAAAGGTCACTGTCGGTTCCATCCACAACTTCCGATCTTGCTATTAAATTAAGCCCCTTTTCTTTTTAACAAAATGATAAAATGATATAATTATTTTTCTAAGCAAACTTAGGACTGAATCGAGCCAGCTCAATTCAGGAGCTCATTGGAAAGCACTTTTTCTAACCATCACAAATACCTGGTTCTTAACAAGTATTTGTCGGATATCCGATACTTATTAATTATATTAATATTATTTGATTATAATGATAACAATTTTATTTTAAAAATTTAGATTTATCTAAATTTAGATAGAATATTTGCACCAACACATATTACACACCATCCATAACATTAAATGAATATCGAGGATATAATGCAGACTTGGGGAGAACCACTAATCGGTTATCTCTAAGCTAATAGTAACTCTCTCTCCCTAAAAAAAAAAAAAAAGGATGATCTAACAAAATTGTCACAGCTTGGTCATTCCATTATAGGGTAAATTATATTTACATCCCTTACATCCCTTGAGTTTGAAATAATGGCAACAAGTATAGCTCAAACCTTGGACATCTCATTTATCGTTTGAGTTTTGAAAGTATGTTCCAATAAACCCCTTCGTTTAATAACTGTCAATAAAATAACGAAATATTTGTTTTTTTTTTTCCTACAGCAACATATTTTAAGGACGAAAATATCCTTATATAACTTGTTTAGTGATCTTAAAAACAATAAAGGTCGTTATGTGTGTGTGTACGTATATAAGCATGTGTATATGCATTAAATCTCATATCTAGAGGTGTTCATTGTATAAAATACATGACATGTTCTTATATGTGCTTGTGGAGTACGTATGTTCTTTTATGCAATTCATATGCTAATGTATGTGTTTCTTATATGTTCTAGCATACGTATATGTGTTATATTCATAAAAAATTGGTGGGAAGGATACATGAATGGAATGATGGGTATAAAGGAGAAAACAAGTGTCTGGATGGGTACTTGAGTGTAAATAACGTGTAAACTGGGCATAAAGTGAGTTTTGGGGCAATAACCATGAAGTTGGAGGTTTTTGGGTGAAAATACGAGGTTCGGTCCAGTGTTTGGTCGACCAAAACTCCAAAACAATTAGGTGCACGTCTCTGGAAAAGAGACCGAGAGGGTCAGTCTACCGAGGGGGGTGGGGTGGGGGGACCTATAGGTTCGGTTTGGTGGTCGGTCGACCGAGGGTGGACCGAAAGCTTCGATCGGGTTATCGGTCAGGTAGTCGGTCAACAATTTACAAAGTGGTCAGATTGGGGTGAAAACTTTCAGATACCTTAATTTTATGTTTTTAAGCTTGAATATGACAATGGTTTGTGAAAATTACAATTTTATGTTGTTATGTGTGTTCAGGAAAAGAAATGACTACACTTTCCTACAGTAATTGAGCCCGGGTGGGTTGAAAGTCTTACAAAACCACGTTGTATACGTGGGATATTCGAATTGACTGTAAGGTCGTGGAAATGGGTTATTTGTGGAGTTTACTTGACCATAATGGTCGTGGAACGGGGTGTTGGTGGAGTTTGTTTTGTTGGACCGGCTGATCACCGGGAAGTGTATTCTCATGTATACATTGACTTGTTGACATTATGGAGTTTATGATTATTGCTTGTCTACTAATTTTTAAGTATGTGATTATGTTAATGCTATGGTCAATTGTCTTCACTCCATGATGATTACCATGATATTATATGTTTATTTGGACTAATGTTGTTTAAGGAACTAAATCTACTAAGAGAACGCCCATATTTGATGATTTGAAATTATAGAATTTAATGATATTTTTCTGGATTTATTTGGTATATAAATGAGATTAATATGTTATATGATTGTCTGTGTAATGTGATTATGTATTTGGGGGTTATTTTGTTATTATTAAAATTAAGGGGGGACTGATTTAATGAAAAGTTAAATCAATTAGAGTCTTTGATTTGGGCGCGCGATCATGGGGACGTGCATTAAGGTTATGGTAACCGTGGGGTTGTGTTTTGGCAAGAGAGGTTTAAGAGAAAGGGGTTTCCAATCTCACCTCATTCTTGCTCTGGTTTTAGATCGAAGATCTGAGAAGCTTGCTGAGGAGAAAAGAGAAGAAGAAGAAGAAGAAGAACTTGTGGAGATGGTTGAAGCCGGAACTCGTTGAAGGTGGATCGGTTGCAACAGTGATTCACACGGAAGTAGAGCATCCAAAGGAGTATTTCGAGACATAAGAAGGATCAGGTAAGTTGCTAGAATAAGTATAGCTCTCTTATTGAAATCCATATCTCAAGTTTTTGATTTGAATGATTGCTTGCGTTTATTGATGATCAAATGCTTAGATCCTTGTTATATTGGTTTTAAATGATTTATTTGATGTTTATTTATGTTTTCGGAGTAGAAGTGGATTTGTGATGTTTAGAATGGATTTTATAACATAGATTTGGATTCCAAGACCCAAAGAAAAACCCAGAATCGTTCAGTTCGGTAGGCTTTGGTCCACCGACACCTCTGCTGACAGAGACCTATTTTTAGACCAATTTTGCCCTTCCGCAGGCCTCGGTTCACCTACACCTTTGCAGATGTCCACTGACGCCTCTGCCGATAGAGAGCGTGTTTTAGTTCAATTTTGCCCTTCGGTAGACCTCGGTCCACCGACACCTTTGCTGTCGACCCTGTAACTTGCACAGTGAATTGGATTTTTGGGAGGATGACCTAGGTAGATGGTGAGGGGCTTCGGCCGTTGTTGTTGATTTTCGGAAGCAAGACTTAACCATGGAAAGTCAATCTTGGTGTTCCGAGGTTATTGTAACCACTATTTCCATCTTAGGTTTGATCTCGTTTGGCTGAGAACACATACTAATCTACTTGATTGTTGCATTTGTTGTGATAATAGATGGAAGCGTATGAATGTGTGCAATCAGATTATCCGCTTGTATGGGCATGCGGATAGTTTATGTTGTAGGCTTTTATTTGATATCCTAGCTAATGCATTACATACTAGGTTGATATCAAATGATAAGTGAACCAGGACAAGGAAATCTACGGAGAAACAACTGTGATGCCTTCGGTTGGGTTGACTATATACTCGTGGGGTGAAAGAGCCCACTTAAACTAGGGTAGGAAGCTTGCGAGCTCCTATACAAGTTCGCTATTCCTCGAGTATTGTACACTCGTAAATTAGCCGTAGTGTATGCTAGCCTTCGTGCCATGGGTTAGTGCCCGAAACGGAGAGAGATTCCGGTAGTTCCTTGGATACGTCCTAAATTGGTTCTTGTTGTGGGAAGCTTCATGTGAGGTTCACTTATCAGGCGATGTTAATCTTGTACAATTCATTGTGCATACATATCATTAATTGTGTGTTATTTCTTATTGCATCCATCTTAGGAAATGTGAATGATTTCATCTCATCTCATTTAATCTCATTTAAAATCCTCATCTGGCATTGGTTTGTGTTGTATTTGTTATTGGATTATTATCGTACTAACCCCTTGTAATTGATCTCCATAAGAGGACGGGTGACTATTCCATGTTTTTTATTGGGCATTATAGGCTCACGCAACGTTTTATGTTGTAGGATGGGAGGAGTGACCGCTCTAGCTGGATCATTGCTACTTGTGGACTTTCCGGTTTTCTTTCCTTTCCTTATTATTGGCTTGTACTCTCGAGGGAGCTAGACTTTGATTTATGATGTAATCATGTGGTGTTGAACATGTTGAACATGTTGGATTTTGTGGTTTAGAATTGTTGGGTTCCTGGCCTAGCTGAGGTCCAGGATTTTATTTTGTTTACATTTCGTTTTACCTTGGATTGTTTATGTTGTAGCACTTCCGCACTTTGATTCTAGTTAAATGAAAGTAATTATGACTTTTATTTTACTTATGTTGTGGTGGCAATCCGCGGTCCAATTGTGGATCCCGAAGATCTTACCTTGAGATTCGTGCAATCCCTCATTGGGAATCATGTCATAGGACTTGGAGCGTGACACGTTGTTCCTCGAGAATGGATGATAAGATTGTTTCTTACTGGGCATTCCAAGGTCACGCAACTTATTCATGTTGCAAGTTGAGGTGGATTGATGGTTGGAGTGGATTGGTGCTGCTTTTAGTTTATTTATGCTTTTGATTCATAGTTAGAACTGATGTAATAGGGTTGGTTTGAAGTTAGTTGATTAATGAATTTGTAGGCTCTTCTGAAGCCATTACTTGATTTTGAATATGATTTATTGTTTCCGCACTCTGACTTTTGCTTACATGAGTTGTAAATACTCTTGTGTTGTTGGTTTGATTGTTGTGTTCTGCGTTCCATGGTTAGGAACCCGAAGGTCTCATCTCATGATCTGTGTTAACCCACGTAGGGATTCGTGCCACAGGATTCGAGGCATGCCATTAGATTTAAGTTTCTCACCAGGATATCGGTTTTCATGATCAATAGTCCCTAGTCATCATAAAATCCCTCAAGGTTCTAGGTCAAGCAACCATTTGAGTGACCTTGTATTGAACTCAATGAAATCAGATGTAAATATGTTTCCTTCAAAATGTCTTTGTAGTAAAGTACAACAATGAGTCGCACAAGTTTGTAGATGTCATCCAGAGATGATATCTGGGGATGGGTAAATAAACATGCCTTTGAAAGCCTCTCCAATAAGAATTCCTTCAAAGTTAGTAAAAGTCCATTAAGGGTGATAGGCATGTTCCTTGTCCTTCGAAGGGGAGAAACTCTTAGTACTTTGAGGGTGACCAACCCTTGACGAATTGACCATCTCAAGGTAGTTAGCCCCTTGTTATACCTACAGTGACAGTTCCATCATTCAAAGAGTTTACTTACTGAGGAAGTTAACCCTAATAGGATAAGAACGTTGGAGATCTAAGATCATCAGTACGGATGATGTGGCCCAAATAGAGAGTGGATGTCGTTTGGTGTACACACGCGTGAGATAGTGGGGGAGCAGGTAAACCGCTTTACGTATGATTTAGGGCTCTCAGTCATATCTTATAAACGTGCTATTGTGCATTAAGATTGTGACACACGTCTAACGTAATTAATTAGACCGTCGTATCATCATGACTAAATTTTATATTAAATTTTTTGGGGTCAATCAAGGAAAGAAAAATCCATTAGAATTCTAACTTTAGTAAATATTATAGGGTTGAGTCGAGCCGGATTCGTTCTTGGCAAGTGGTATCATGGGCTGGCATGGGCAAACAATGTGACGCCTGAAGCTCGAGCCGAACCAGGCTTGGACCAACATAATTAATCGCACTTATATTTAAACTATGCCGAGCCTGTTCACACCCCTAGTTTGAAGGGTACTTATTGTCATTATGCCAAAAGGGTGTCAATGTAATATATATTATATTATATATAGTAACCTCAAGCACCGTCTCTCTCTCCTCTAAGTGGCACTAATGTGACACTCTTTTTTTTTTTTTTTTTTTTAACTTATTTATGACATGAAAAAGCCTATCTAAATGGCTTGCTCTCTTCCTATCTCCTCTACCTCTCCGATTTCTTAAAGTCTCTCATTAAAATTAATTCTCTTTAGGTTGTGTTTGGAATCCTGGATTTCAGAAGAAAAGAAAAGAAAGTGCTAAAGAAAGCACTTTCTTTTGTTTGGTTGACCATTTTAGAAAGAAACGAAAGGGATTTGAACTGAAAATTTTCTCTCAAATTTTCTCTGTGACTAGAAATTTTCTCTCTAAAATGATAGAGATTTTGAGAGAAAAGAAAATGAAAGAAGTTGGAGAGAAAGCCTCTTTACCACCACCACCACCACCACCACTACCACTGCCACCACTCCACCACCATTACCACCGCCACTACCACCACCACCACACTACAATCACCACCACCACTACCATCCCACTACCACCACCACTGCCCCATCACCATCACCATCACCACCACCACCATCCCACCACCACCACCACCACTCCACCACCACCATTACCATCACCACCACTCCACCACCACCATTACCACCACCACCACCACCATTACTACCACCCCCCACCACACCACCACCACATGCATGAATTATATGTTGTAATCCATGCAATTATTTTGTATGGATAACAAAAAAAATTGACTAATTTTTATTTTGGTTTCTGTACACAACCAAACAAGAGAAAGCATTTTCTCTATAATTTTCTCTCAAATTTTCTCTATTCAACCAAACAATTGAAAGTAATATACTTTCTTTTTTTTTCTTTTTTTTTTCTTTCTATTTTACTTTCTTTTTTTTTATTCTGAAATCCAGGTTCCAAACACAACCTCAATGACTAGCCTAAATCTTCTCCCCTTTCCCTAGAATCTCTCACTAAGATAAACTCTAAATCTCTTTCCCAACATATCTCCTCAGCTACTCTCTTTAATTTGTTTCCTAAAACATCTTTTCAAAATCTTACTAAAACCTCTTTATATCCTATTACCTAAATTTTCTCCTTAGAACATCTCTTCAAAATCTTACTAAAATCTTTCTCCGTATCCTATTACCTAAATTTTCTCCCTAAAACATTCCTTCAAAATCTTACTAAAATCTCTCTCTATATCATATTACCTAAATTTTCTCTCTTCCTCAAATCTATTGTCTGTAATCCTCTTTAATTTTATCACAAATCTATTCTCAATCATTTGTTTTTTCTTTTCCAAACATCCATCTTTCTCCCCCTTACTTCGGCATGTAAACTTTTGTTTCGGGTGTTTGTAAGTTTTGAAAAAATAATAAATAAATAAAAATAAAAACCTTGAAGAAAAAATTGTATACTAAAAAAAACAAAATTATTTATTCTATGTTAATTAAGTTTAAGAATTTATTAATTACTTTGTTTTATTTATTAAGACTCAAATTTCTAGATTATGTCTTTTCAAATATTCAAAAAAAAATTGAATTATTTAATGTTTAACCAGTTTTTTAATAAAAAAAATTACTCAATATCTTTAAAAATCTAAGAAAAAGGAATAGTTATGAAGAGAACATAAAGTGGGATGACTTTTAACAGAAAGTGCGATCACATTTAGCTATGCAGATATATTTTAGCTATACGAACCTTAGTTGCCAGACCATGGGGCGAAAGCGAGAGAAGAAACGAGAGCGGGAAAGTGTCAAAATTTGAAATGTATTCTCTAAGCGAAGGTTGCTTCCGAGTATGATTGCATACATATATTAATAAGGTCTTCCTAAATATATATATATATATATTATTTTTAAATTATTGTTATAGTTATTATATATGCATATAACATATTATATCTGTTTTTTTTTTTTTTTTTTCTGATA
>JAUPMG010097705.1:0-12373 GCA_031762675.1 Pachysandra terminalis
CACGACATTTTTCAAATCTTTATATTATTTGAGGCCAGATATATATATATATAGATATATATATATATATGATAATAAATCTTTCTTTCCCTTCTGCACTTGCTTTGTTCGTGTTTCCTTCAAGTCATAGATATCACAGGGTGCAAGAAAAGAAAAGAATTGGAGAAAAGCTAAATCATTCAGAGCAAATGCCTTGTATGGAGATATTGCAACATCAAGTGAGAAATGAGAAAGATGATCTCCACTAGAAATCTAGAAGGAAGAACTAAAGATTCACAAGAGACAGAGAAAGAAGAGAATGAAGACAAATGTGCACTTCTCAATGAAGCACAAGAACATATTACTTTTCCAGTTGAGTACAATTAAAATGAGGCTTTCTGTCACGACCCGAATTCTAAAGCATGACTCACATGCACGTGAGCATAACCCTAGGATTCCAAGCCTGACTCTCACCCCTTCTCCAAACACACAACCCGAGGGGGGGTGGCAACCTCTAACCATAAAGCAGTAGAACAATACTGAAATAAGAGAATAACCGCGGAAGCAAAATAATTATAATGATGTTTTAAAAAGATACTATATTTAAAATACATCAATATTACCCATAAGTACAACAAGAGGCTGAATACATAGCCAAACTAAAAGAGTACAACCACTCTAGTCAAAATACATAGAATCCCAAATAGTTGGTATGCAGAAGAAGCCAAGTCTTCTCGTCACTGCCTCCAAACCATCCATGTACCCGCCACATCATCACTAACTATGTCACCTAAAATGTTGGTGCCAGAAAGGCCTGAGCTACGCACTCAGCAAGTACAATGTACTAACTAAGATTCACATACTCAAATACATATCCATGAATGCATGCCATGCCATGAGTAAATGCAATGGTTTGTTCATTAGATGCAATGACATGAACAAATAATCTACTAGCCAAACATGATGGCCATTTACAAACACATGAGTGCAATGAATGTGATTGGGTATTGTGGTTTTGGATGTTCACATGATCCCACTACGCCAACATGCATCGCTATCGTAGAGTACATGAACCACACCGGGTTAAGGTTGTCAGTGGATCATGTGTGTACACCACAGTCACAGGGAGTCGCAACTCTTGGAGGGAAACACATCCTCCACCTGGATTGGAAACCCAAAAACCTCTATCACGCGGGTGGTTTCGAGGGCATCATCTTCATGAACCTCCCTCCGTGGAACATCATCGGACTCCACACCTACCAATCATATTTCTCTCTATATATACAATACCATATATAGTTGTCCTCGGGCTCTTGGAGTAGCTAATCCCTCACCCATAAATCATTATTTGATTTATACATATGTAGTCCCTCACTAGGACACTAGAGATCTTGTCTCTCTCATTTGGCACTCACCTCAGAGTCCAAGTATCCTCATGTTGTCCATTGGTCCTTCATAAAGGAGCCAAGGTTAGTCCAGGGTCTGGGTCTCACACATGACCTGCAATGCATGCATGTCCCTTTAAAGCATGGAATATAACAATCAATTACATAATATGAAAAAGTATAATCATGATTTCATAACATAGTTCATTCAATTCATGCTGAGTCATTCACATTTATAAGCATGCACGAACTGAATAAATAATTAAACAGCTAATTCATTTACACAAGTCCATAACATAATTCGCCAACATTGAATCCTCATGATCTAAGTTACAACATTTATTACTATTCACATCCACTACGGGTCATGTATGAAAAAGTATTCATGTTTCGACCTATCTGGTTCACAGGACACTTCACTATCAAAGTTCCTTATGGGTATGCACAAAGAAGGAGAATAATTAATATCAAAGATTTCACACTTCATTCATGTTGTACTAATCACCAATCATCACAATAATCCATGAGGATTAATATCCAAACTTAGATGCTAAGCCTACCCCTCCAGTCTCTCTCTCAATCTACCTCAACTGCCCCCATCGGCGGGTGCCGTCGGTGGACCGATTTGGTCTAAAAATTAAGTGAATTGCTCCTCGCCAGGTCCCGTCGGTGGACTGACGCATCCATCGACGCCCGTCGGTACCATCGATGGATCCCCCCACCGAAATTCTCTAGTCCCATGCCCGTCGGTGGGTTCCATTGGTACCACCGACGAATCCACTGATGCTCGTCGGCAGGTGTCATCGGTGGACCGACGAGCCCACCGACCCAAACTCCTTAATAAGACTAATCCCTGTTGGTGGTTCCTTCGGTGGGCCGACATGCCACCGACAGAGTCCCACCCTGTGGTTGATTTCGTCGGCGGATCCATCGGTACCACCGACAATCCACCGAAGGGGCTGGTTGATGCCCTAACTCGTCGGTGGGTCTCATCTGTGGACCGAAGAAACCCCCGACACTAGTCCAAAGGATTTGAGCTTCGTCGGTGGACCGACCACCCACCGACGAGCGCGATTCTGGGTTTTTCTCGCCTAGAAGTCACTCCAATTGGTGTTCTTCTAATTCCTTCCAATTATGTCTCCTTCTTAAAGTTAAATTAGGTCAAAAAATATACAACCAAACCCAATAATTAGTCACACAAGTAATTGGAATCATATATCATACATTTGAGTCAAACAAACACAAAGAAAATGAAGATAGAATATTAGTTGAGAAAAACCACATCTCAAGATATCAAATGCATACATATGGATACGAAATCAAGTAATGCATATATCAAAACATTCAAGAATCATGAATCACACAACAAACTCATGTTTTCTACATGGAAATTATTCAAGAATGGAGTCCAAGAAGTACACACTGTACTTACCTCAGGCTAAGGATGAAACCCTAGTTCGTGGGCTTCAAATATTCAGGCTGAAACTCTTCTTCTTCCTCCTCTAGCTCTCCTTCTTGGTACTCTAGGGTTTCTTCTCCTTCTCTCGCTTTCCTCTTCTCAAAACAACAAACACAGATGAAATGAGCCTAGGGTTAGCTCAAACCCTTTAACTCCAATCCATTTAATCCTAGCCCTTAGATCTAGGTTTTCTTTAAGTGATGAAATCCACACCCTTGATTGATTTTAAGTGAGAGGGTGATAAGGTGTGTGCTCATGTAGGAGTGCCCATGTGTGCTAACCAATGAAAACTAGTTTTTCTCAATTTTCTTCAAAAGCCCCAAATCATTACAACTCGACTCAAAATTTTTTAAAATCACACTTTTGGCCCAAAATCATTTATTAAAATTTTTAGATCATTACACCTTCTATTCGCCCCCTAACGAAGTTCATTCAAAGATAACAAGGAAGCAGGACCTTCAAAGAAAAATGGATACTGACTAAACTGAAGAGATATCAGGAGCAAGAAGAATGAGAGAATACATTGTAATTGTCAGTCTAGCTTGAAGCAGTTTTGTCTCCTTTTGAATCACGTCATATGAATAGAATGATTTGAGATAATAATGTGACATAAATCATTGAGGTTGGGACCTGTCCAACTTTTTGAAGCAGCTCAATGATGACTAGATTTAACTCTGATAAGTCATAGTCCCCAGTAATCTCCAAGTTCATGAACTGAACGTTGCTCTTAGTCAAACATATTCTTCATAAACTGTACTTTCGAAAAGAAAAAAAAATCAATGAAAGAAACATGAAATCCTCTTGCCTTTGAGCTATGCATATCTTGAAGAAGTTTAGATCTTTTGTTTTGTCTTCTTGAGATGTTGGCGTGTCGCCTCTAGAAAGAAAAACACTCATCTTATTAGGAATAGATACATTCCCTCGATAAAACAACTATTTTGAAATCACAAAAAATATTGGAAGTTTAAAATATGAAAAGTAATTATGGCATAAAGCACAATTTCATTGAACTATGCAATATGAAACATATATTTTCTTTGTCGTCTGTCACTTGCGACTCCAACAAAGAGGGGTAGCTGTAGACACCCCAATTTGTACCAATGTGCAGTTTCTCCTGGTTTTGTAGCTCTATGAAGGCTTGGCTTGAGAATCAACAATTCCTAATCATCCTCTGAATCCCACCTCCACCATTGCTCTAATTCCTAAAAAATCTCAGAAATTCCTGAAAAGGACCAAAATACCCTTGATGGACCTCACTCATATCATTCCTAATTCGAAATCCATTTTTGACTCAAAATCGAATTCTAGACGAAAAAGGCTTTCAAATGAATACCATATTGCCTAGATTCAGGATTTTTCTAAAAAATAACCAAAATGCCCTTGGAAGCATCGACTTTTCTTCTTTTATCCAGAGTCTAACTTGGACCCAACATTCAAAATCTAGACTGAAAATGCTTTCCGACGAGTATAATATTGGCTTGGTTTGAGGCTGTAGTGCAAAAATGACCTTTTTACCTCCAATTGTCTTTTCGGCCAAAACCTACAATTTCCAAAGATTGATACAAGATTCCGACTTTGAATTTGATTTCAGTAGACCAAACCCTTCAAAATGACTATGAATTTGCAGAACCAGGGTTGCAGATGTACTTCTTGATGATTTTTAAGAACGTCTTACCACGTGTGCAGTATTGGATAAGGTCATGTTCTTGCAGTGTTGTCGTGCGTGCGTGTGATACAGAATCTCGCCACACGTGCATACAACAAATATCTTCAACTACCGAAAAGCAACCCTAACTAATCAGATTCCGATTTTTCAAAGAAAATACCAATTTTTTTTATTACTTTAGAAAACTACTTTGATCTTTTTGTCTTATTCGACTTTTTCTTTTCAAAACTCTCTTAAAGCTTTTATTATTATCAATCTGACCCGGCTATAAAGCTAGGACTTGAATCATCTCAGGGGGATGGTTCTTCATTTTTAAAAAAACTTTTGTCTGCAGCTCTCTTTCTTCTCCAAGCTCTGCAAGGAACCCAGCAAAACCCTAGCCACCTTTCTTCGATTCCTCTGGCGGTGACGTTGATAACGCACTTAAATCCAAACTCCATCCACTCAATCCGGTAAGCTTCTCTTTATTCTTCCATTCTTCTTCTTCCCCTATTTCCTTCATTCTTCTTCTTCATTTTCTCTCAACCACCCCCTCCTCTTCCCATAACGATGGGTGTAAATCCCTAAACTTGGTGAGGACGATCCCTGTGTGGACTCCATGGGTGTAAATCCCTAAACTTGATGAGGATGATCCCTTTGCTGACTCCATGGGTGTAAATTCCTAAGCTTAATGATAACAGAAATAGTTATGGGAATTGCATCTTGTGGGTTGGAAGTCCCACAAAATCACGATGTACACGTGGGATGAAAGAGAGTGTCCTCCAGTTGTATTAAATTGGGATGCCAAGTAATGGTTACTTGGGAACTGCTGATCACCGGATTGCATTTAATTAGCATTCATGATTGATATACTGCATTGTGCATTTTCCATATTATTAAATCATCATCTTGCATATCATCATTTCATTTCACCCTTCATGATATTTTTGTATCATCATATTTTTTCTCCTCTTTTATGTGCTGCCTTAAAGACTCATATAATGACGTGTGAAACGGTTACTGGTATTTGTGTTATGTTGAGTGATCATGATTGTTGACGTTATGGGTTAATTGTATAATCATTGTACAACATGAGATATGTAATATGATTGGATGTGTTATGTGATAATGTGAGATATGGGATTGTGGTTACCTACTGGGCTTCAAAAGCTCACACTTATTACGTGTTGTTCATTGAAAAGTTAAAGAGATGGTTCAAGACAGAGTATGCATAGTGGAGTGGGAGTTTCATTTGTTGTTTTGTTTTAGTTGAATTGGATGTAATAGATTAGAAGAACGGTTGAAATTGTTTTAGTTTCTGGTTTCAGTTTGAATTTATGATGTAATGACACTTGATTTTAAAGGATGGTTTGATTAATTATTTTAGCTTCTGCATTGTTTAGTTTTACTCTGATTCGCCATTATGAATGGTGATTGGTTGGTGGACTGCATCCAAGGGGTTTGGATCCGAAGGTCGTGCTTTGTGATCCTCGAGATTATATATCTCGGATCCAAGGCATGATAGAATAGTATTAGAGCACTAGGTCGTGAATCTAGGGAGCTCTAGGATGGATTATTTAGGGAGAAGAGAGCATAGACACATGAACATTAGGAATCACATGGATGAAATTGTATGTTGTGTGTATAACATGAATTATTTGATGGTTGCTGTGATTTGGTATAAATGGTTTGTGGACACATACTTAGAAACATTATCGAACTATAGATGGCTGGAGGATAGAGAAATGGGCTGGTGAGAGTTCATCTATTGGTGAAAGGGTTGATCCCCTAATGTCGGGTTTATGTAAGATTTTAGGAGACTTGACTAAATTGATCCAAAGGAAGCAAAAGAGGAGGCATAACACTCAAGGAGATGTGAATGGGAGCGTAAGGGATAGAGATAATGTTAGAACTATTAGACCGAGAGACCAAGATATGGAGAGAGAGGCTCAGATAGAGGCATAAGGCTTCAGAGAGATTTGATCCTGTAGTGACCTGAACCTTGAAATTAATTTTGATTATTTAAATCAATTAATTGAGTGAAGAAGAAATCTGGATTTATTTTGTTGTGTTGTACCCCTAACTTCACATAAGAAATTGGGATTAGTTGACTTAGAAGTAATCAAAATCAGTAAGTTAATTGACGGTGTGATGATAAATATATTTGAATGATTATGTGAACTAATTGTGATGATAACAAGTTTATAGTATAATACTATATAATTGGGTCAATGTGTAATTAAGAGAAGTATGGGGAGTATGGTGTAATTAAGTGTATTTAAGTTATAGGCTTTGGGGCTGTGATGAGTAGGCCTAGTGAGACTTGGTCATTTGGTCTAGTGTTTAGAACCATGGTTAGTTTACTAAACCAAGATAGATTTGAATTAGAAAGATAAGGGAGGGAGAGTTCCTTAAGAATAGGTGTTTAGTTATGGAAGGACTCTAAGTGAAGAATCCTTCCATAACCAGATTGGTAGGTGCGTGTGAAACAATGAGAGGATTAAGGAAGGTGTGTGTGGATTAATGAGAGGGAATTAAGAAGGGTGGGTGTACTACTAGATAGAGGATTAGGGTTTGAGTTTTGGAGAGAAAAGAGAGAGAAGGCTACAACAATTCTGGAAACAAAGCAGTGTGCAGAAAAAGAGAGGAAGAAAAGAGTGATAGAGCAGAAGAGAGAGTGAGAGAAGAAGAATAAAATAGGAGAAGAAGAGAGGATATTTCTACAGATTTCTAGGTTTTCAGCAAGAGGTAGGTTCCATTGTTTCTCCTCATATTATCCATGATAATGTTCACTAGTGTGGGTGCGTGTGGTTATCTATATGTATGGGTATATAAGTATATAAGCATGTGTATGTGCATGTATATGCATCAAATATCATATCTAAGGGTGTTCAATGTATAAAAAGCATGCTATGTTGTAATATTCGTTTATGAAGTGCATATCTTCTTTTATATAATTCCTATGCTATGAATGTGCTTCATATGTGTTTGAGCATATGTATATAGATATATGTGCATATATATACACCCATATATATATATATATATATGAGTGTATATATGTACATGTGTGTATATGCATATTTATGTGTTTTATATTCATGAGAATTGTTGGAATGGATACATGAATGAATGATGGTTACAAAGAAGAAAATAGATGTATGAATGAAGGGCTGGGTATTAAATGGTGTGCATCACAATTATAAAGTGAAAAGGTAAGAAATACGGTTTTCTGGGATTTTACGAAGGGCTCGGTCGGGTGCTTGGTCGATTGACAGTTGACCAAGGGAATTTTGGGTGCAGAGGGGGTCTCGGGTCAGGTGATCGAGAAGGGTTCGGTCGACTCGGTCGACCGAGACCCAGAAATTAGCATAGGGGGTTTTGGGTTATATGATCGAGGGAGGCTGGTCGACCGAGGTGTTAGAAGGGTCATCAATCGGGTGGTCAGTCGACCGAAAAATACCAATGTGGTCCATTTGAGTTGAAAACTTTCAGATAGCATCATTTAATATTTTTGGGATTGACTATGATAATAATATGTCAAAACTGCAAGTGTATGTTGCTATGTGTATTCATGAGAAGAAATGGCTACACTTTGCTATGCTATGTGATTGATATTGTGAGCTATAACTATGAAATGAGCTGGTATGACTGTTCTAAGATGTGTAGCATGTATAAATGATGAAATGGAGTAAAGTATGTGTTTTTCATGAGATGTGCATGAGTTGTGGTGAAGGGTCCATGTGTGATCAATTTATGCATCAGATATGCATTAGGATGTGAGTATGTATGAAGATATATGTTGATAGTATTAATGAGTATCTGTGTGTGAACCTTGAGATGTCCATGGGGGTAGCCGTTAGCATTTGGTGGATGCCACAAAACCTTGAGATGTCCATGGGGTAGCCCTTGCATGTGTTGCATGGGTAATCTCATGAAAAGGACTCCCTGGGTTTCAATCCCTAAATGACGATGGAAATGGTGATGGGAATTGTGCCCTGTGGGTTGAGAATCCCACAAAACCACAATGAACACGTGGGATGAAAGAGATTGTCATTGTAGTGACCCCAATCAGGAAATAATATATATTAAATTAATTTGAGATTAATTAAATGAGATAATTAATGAAAGGATCAATAGGGGTTTTATAGGAATTAATTGGTAATTTTCCTGTAATTAATGGTGTTGTTTCATAGGTTAATTAGGGCATTGGGTTAATTATCAATCAAATAACTAAGTTAGGGCTTAAAGTGTAATTAGAATAAACTCTAAGGGAGGTAACGGTAATTATAAAACATGAAATTCAAACTTGAATGCATTAGGGAGGTGGAGGTCGTGGACTTGGTAATGGGAGAGAAGTTAGGGAAGGTTACCATATCTTCTTCCTTAAGCTTCCATTCGATCAGAATTCTAGAGGGAGAAGCTTTTGTGAGAAAAGTGAGAGAATAAGAAGAAAGAGATTAGCAAGGAGAACCAGAAACCCAAGCCGTCACTTTGCTTGTAGAAGAAGAAGAGGAAGAGGAAGAAGGGAAGAAGAGAAAGGAAGAAGATAGATTTCAGATCTGAACCTAAGCACACTAGGAAGTAAGTATCATTTTCTGTATAGTTCTAGTTGATTATGGTGGTCGTTTTCTAGATTGAATGCATAAATTTGTATCTCATGGGCCTGATTCCCAAAAGCATAATCTTATATTAGAGTTGCTTTTCATTCGACTGTGGATTGAATGATGTTTACCCCCATTCTTACATGACCCCAGATTGATTTACATGATTGGTGATAGAAAATGTGTATGATGATCAATGTAAAGTTTTATTCCTTGATTGCTTAAATTGTGATTTAAAATGAATTGATTGTATGTGATGATGATTGTAATGGTGGTATTTATTATACTTGATTTTTGAATTAACCGGGTTGAAGGTTTCAATGTTTGGAGCTTTTGGAGCATTTTGGGATTCAAATCCCGTGACCCGTCGGCAGGTACCGGCACACTAGTCACCCTGCCGACAGGGACAAAAAATACACAGAGGGTGGTCCATCGGCAGGCACTGGCACACCGGTCGTGCTACCGACAGGGACCTAAATTGCATTGTTATTACCCCACCGGTAGGCACCGGCACACCGGGCGTGCTGCCGACAGGAGCATGACAGTGGTACAGGTGTGGAATTCTATGTGGTTTGGTTGGGGGTTTGTTCCAAGTGATTGTGATATGGTATTTTGGATTCAAAGGAAGATCAATGAGCTTGGACTCACCTGCGGGGTACTGACTTTGATCTCCATGGCACACCTTACCCTACGAACTAGCCTATTGACCTGACCTTGACTTGGGGTGTTTGCTAATTGGAATTATGGACTCTTGGTGACATTATAGTAGATTTGGGATTGTCTTGGTGTGGTATGATTTGTCTTATAAATATGTGATCTATTATGTACTTATAATTGTGGAAAGGATACCTGTGATGGCATTCGACGGATTATTAGTGTGTATGGGCTAACGGGTAGCTTCTGAAGGGTGTTATCACCGGAAATCCTACGGACTTGTGGCTAGGGTACTTATGATGGTCTCTGGCAGATTATAAGCGTGTATGGGCGCGCGGATAGTTTATGATGGAAATTATTATGGGAATCCTAATGTGATGACTGCATACATACTTGTGGGATGTGAGATGCTAAGTGAGTTTAGAAGTGGAACTGTAGGCTTCTTTGTGAGGAATTCCTATGAGTTATGGTGAATGGTCCTAGAGAGACCCATCCATGCATTGTTATGCATGAGGAACAAATACACGAAATAACTACGGGAATGGAGTTCGATGGGTTGCAAATCCCACAAAACCGTAATGTACACTTGGGACTTAATGTAGATACCCAGATCAGAAAATTAAGTATAATAATTAAATTAAGAATAATTAAAATGAATTAATGAAATAATTAATTAGGAGTTTAATAAGAAACAATTAGAAATTTTCTTAAAGTTATTAGTGTGGTTTTATAATTAATTAGATCAAGCAGGTGGTATTGTCACGCCCCAAAACCAGTAGCACAAATCCCTATGCGGGAGGCACTGATCTCAAGGCGCAACCTTCGGGTTCCATTGCTGGAACGCGAATTTCCATATCAAAAACACAAGTAAATAAAAGTAAAATGTATCACTTTCATTAAATATTCAGAGTGCGGAAGTCAACCAAAATTAAAATTACATAATCCCTTGTGACTTTAGAAGAGTCACAAGTACAAATATTAAAATACAACAATTACAACCAAACACTACAATAAAATATGCTACCTATGTACTCCAATATCACCAACTAGGAATGAACTGCTGTCTCGAAGCGAATCAGCATCCAGTCACTATCGGTTCCCACTCCATCTCAACCTGTAACATGATAAGTCGTGTGAGCTTGGAATGCCTAGTAAGACCATATCTGTCGTCTATCCTCATAAGACATCATCAAGCAGACAATACTCAAAGCAAATCCAATTCAATTGTACGAGCTAAACCAAATCTAACCACAATGAGTTACTGGATGATAGATGATATGCATTATGATATGATAACATGCAGATGCTATAAATGAGATGCTCAAACAAGAATGCAAGTATGATATGAAATGATGAACTAAACTCATGTAACTAGTTAAGTACCCCTCATTCATCCAATTCAATACAATAACAAATTTCAGGCATAGGCCACTAGGAACAGCTGGATGTCCCCTCCTCATTTCAGGCGCTAACCCATGGCGAGGGACACCATTTTGCTATTTAGATATCCCAACCACTATGCTAGTTTAGAGTGTTTAACACTCAAGGAATTCCACCCACCATATTCACCACCTCCCGGGCACACTTAGCAATTATATAAGCTTAGTATGAGATGCATTATTAACTAAGAACCAAATGATAGTCATCAACGGAAACTATCCACGCGCCCATACATGCGGATAATCTGATTAGATGCCATCATAAGTTTCCCAAGTGTTATCAATACCAAATCCAGATTATTCCAATAACAATTATGTTCAAGTCGAAGGGTGAGTGATGGTTACAATTATCATGGAACCTCAAGTTGATGACTCGGATCAACCTTGAGTCCGTAAACCAAATACTAATGCAAACAATACAAGTCCAAATCACTTTCCAACCCACTAGTTCCAATTACTAAGAACCTATGAGTGCAAGGTAAGTAAGGCCAATTCAACAGTCTAGTCTATGGTACGGGGCATACCATGAGGCTCAAAGGGTGTTTCTCATATGTACGGTAATAGCCATCCTTCCACCCTTGACTCACTGAGACTAATTCTCAAACTCATGGTGTACCCTAACCCAACTAACACAGGGTGGTCCTCAAGGTGATTAAGTGTAACGACCCAATCCATTAAAGGGATAGTAAACTCTATTTAATTTATTTACATAATGAAATTTACCAAGTAGATTGACAATTAGAGCAAATTTGATCTTGTGATGCTTAACGTGTGATTGTTGTGGACCTAGTGTAATGTATGGTAGTTTATCTTCAAATATTTGAGTTAATGGCACTGTGGTAAAATTTGTGTGCTTGATGAGGTGAGGGTATAGAGTTAGTAATTTAAATTAAAGGCTTGGATTTGAGTAGTTGGAAATGATTGGTTGGGATTGGTTAGTTAGAAACCAATGGATGGGATAAGATTTTAAAAAGTAGAAGGGTTGGATGTGTGACATGTGGCAAGGGAGAGAGAAAGGAGGGTTTCTTTGCATGGGAAGTTTGTGAGACAAGCTTCTCATGTTTGGTTATTGGTTTGGCTTAGAGAAGAGAAGCTTGGAGAAGAAGAGTGTGCTTTCCTTGCTTGGACTTTTTTGAATCCTCTTAGAGGTAAGTATGGATTCTAGAATGTAGATAGTTTCCATTCTTAGGTTTCTAAACAATCAAATA
>JAUPMG010097716.1:0-12373 GCA_031762675.1 Pachysandra terminalis
TAGAACTAGGGCTAAAACAGTACATACACAAATAAAGAAAGAAAGGAAAAAGAGGAAAAGAGAAAAAGGGGTTGTGTTGGCCTCACGGCCCACTCGCCCACACTAACAAGTTGCATGCTCCACTTGGTCATAGTATTGACAAGGTTTGGTTGCAATTTGCACATGAATCAACAACCAAACAAGTTTCAAAAATCTGCTTTCTTTTTTTCTTTTTCTTTTCTTTTTCTTTTGTTTTTCCCTTGGGCTCCGTTTTGATGCCAAGGGTATACTAGAGAGTTTGTTGGAATACATGTAGGGGGAGAGGTGTTGACAAAGTGTGCAGGGATGTTTGGGTGTGGTATTGGGGTGGTTAATTTACAGATTTTGATTGTATGGGGGCTGAGATGGGACACTCATAACTAATCTGTTTTATATTGTAGTGGGTATGTAACCTGTACATACATATTCTTATTGTATAATTTTTTAGCCTCCAAGCTATATTAATAGAAACTAATTTATCGATCAAAAAAAAAAAAAAAAACAATGAGCGAGATCATCTATGGTGCAAGGTTATCGTGAGCAAGTATGGCATTCAGCCAAGTGGCAGGGACATGAGTCCAACTTCGCGGATCTATGCAACTAGCCTGTGGAAGTATGTTGTTGCTCTGGCCCCTCTTTTCTCGTCTATGGTTTGGTGGTTTGTTAGGGATGGCACTTCCATGTTTTTCTGGAAGGATCTATGGGTTGGGGAGTAGCCTCTTTGTTCTCATTTTCCGAGGATCTTTAGGATCGCCACCAGTCAGTCTTCTTTGGTATATGATGTTCTTTCTTGGTCTGAGTCCGGTTTGGTTTGGAATCTCGCTCTCTGCAGAAATGCTAGGGAGGCGGATTGTGTTGAGTTGAGTTCCTTGTTTGCAGTCGTTGGGGAGGTGTTTGTGTATTCCGAGTGGGTGGATAGGAGGTTCTGGACTCTTGATCCTGTTGGTGTTTTGTCGTGCTGATCTTTCTTCAGTCAGTTTTGCCAGGATTGGGTTGGGCGGCCCTCTGCTTCTTTCTCGACTCGGTCCTTGTGTTCTCCCTCTGTCCCTCCCAGAGTCAAAGCATTCACGTGGATTGCATTATTATATCGGATTAACACAACGGACATGCTCCAAAGAAGGAGGAGGTTCATGGCACTTTCTCCTAACGTGTGCTTCCTGTGCAGAGTGGCGGAAGAGTCTTTGGACCATATTTTCATTCATTATCCCATGGGTTTGGAGATCAGGGGCTTCTACATTCGGTCTATTGGGAGAGTGTGGATGCTACCAGAGGGTATCTGTCAGTTACTGGATCAGTGGAGTTTTCCAAGTATTGTTGAAAGGGACAGGTTTCTTTTTCAAATGGTGTTCCAGGCTGTTCTTTAGAATGTTTGGAGGGAGCGAAACCAGTGGATCTTTTTAGATTTGTCATCCTTGACCGCGAGTGTGATTGAGGGGATCATGTCTTCCGTTGCCTCTTGGGCCTCGGTTCGGGGATAGTTTACTGGTCTTTTGGCGGCGGATATTGTGCGGGAGTGGTATTCGATCTCCACGGTTAATGGTCGTTCTCATTTCAGACAGGTCATCTAGGACCCTATCTCGGTGGGGGTGAAGCTGTCCTTTGCTGCTTTCATTCCGGTTCTCTCCAGTTTTTCTGAGATCGGCTGTGTTTTCAGGGATCATGTTGATAGACCCATTTTTGTGTTCTCTGGTCCGACTGTGGTGAGTGAGCTCGCGCGGATCGAGCTGTTGGTTTTAGTGATTAGCCTGAGGTATGGTAGAGCTCAGGGCTTTCTCAACCTAGTGATTGAGTGTGCTGCATCTTACATTGTTGATTGGTTGGAGGAGCCTACCGGGTGCAGCTGGAGGGTGACTCATTTGGTTGGCCCAGCGTCCTCCTTGGCTAGACCTTGGAACATTTTGTTCCACCTGGCACCGAGGGAGGCTGACCAGCTGGTGGTGGATCTTGCGAGGAAAGGTGCTAGTCGCAATGCTATGTTCTCAGGGGATTTGGATCTTGACATGGTTGGTGACTAGTGGGTTCCGCATGTGCGCGGGTTTAGGCTTTCTCTAAACAGTGGTTGCTGTACTTTTTTCCCTCTCTCCGTTTTATATATATACTCACGACTTATCAAAAAAAAAATGTAAAATGCCAGAAAGTAATATGTTGAAAAGTGAAATTTAATTTTCCTGGACGCTGTTTGGTTGTACCAAGAATATTTATAATCACGACAGAAAATCTTGATTTTGATGTTTTGTTAATAGGAATGAATGAGAAGTTTTTCATCTACCCATTTTACCCTTCACCAGGAAGAAGGAAGTTTTAGTGGTGAAGGGTAGAGTGAGGAATGTGCTCTTCTCCTTATCTTTTTATTTTCCTTTCCCATAATCTCCAGAGTTTGAGTTTTAGAAGAAAAATGGAGAGTCAGAAGAGCATTCATGCAGGTTCCTGGTACACTGATGACCGTAAGTTGCCATTCCCGAGTTCGAAATTCCTTTACGTTCTCAATTTTCCATATTTTCCTTCATTACCTTCATCTGTTTTCAATTTCAGTCATTGTTTTGAATGTTTCAAGATGTTTTCAATCAGAATTGCTGCTGCTGTTGTTGTCTGTTAGTTGTTCAAATTGTTACTGTCATTGCTGCTTACCTTCATCTGTTTTCAATTTCAGTCATTGTTTTGAATGCTTTAAGATATTATTAATCAGAATTGCTGCTGCTGTGGTTGTCTGTTAGTTGTTCAATTGTTACTGTAATTGCTGTTGCCTGAAATTTAATTGGATATATTAATGGGTGAATAATGCTTGTCACTAGAACAAGTATTGATTCTTCAAAGATATTAAGGAGCCTGACTTTAGGCAAATATGTTTTGTTAAAGTTGAATTTTTTCTTGATGGCTGATGAAAATTTAGTGTAGAACTGATAGAAATATGAGTGTATATATTGAGTTGGTTTACATGAGTAGTGATCCCCGGTCTAATACTTTATAACATCAAAAGGCTTTTCCATGTTGAAGCTTCCAATTTCAATACATCAAAAAGCCTGTTTTTATGCAATTTTACCAATGGTCAACTTTTTTTTTTCTTCCTGATATTTAAATATAGTTATGATGCTTTTGAGATCTTTGGTAACTGATGAAGTCATACACTTATGATTATGAAATGGAAATCCCTGTTTGCTTGTTCAACTGTATATGTTTTGAAGAAGTTTCAGTTAGTGTAGAACTGATAGAAATATGAATGTATATATTGAGTTGGCTTACATGAGTAGTGATCCCCGGTCTAGTACTTTATAACATCAAAAGGATTTTCCATGTTGAAGCTTCCAATTACAATACATCAAAAAGCTTGTTTTTATGCAATTTTACCAATGGTGACTTTTTTTTTCTTCCTGATATTTAAATATAGTTATGATGCTGCTTGAGATCTTTGGTAGCTGATGAAGTCATACACTTATGGTTATGAAATGGAAATCCCTGTTTGCTTGTTCAAGTGTATAGGTTTTGAAGAAGTTTCAGTTAAGTGCTGTTGTTTAATATTTATTTTACGATTTCAACTGTATTAGGCTAGAGTTTGACGATTCTACTTCAAATGAAAAGGATGGAAATCAGTAGGTATTGAGAGCTACTTATTGGTGACGCACAAATTGTTCAAATCCGAAAGAAAATGGGAGATTTTTTCGTTTGTAGTGCTGTTACTCATGCTATTATAAAGCATTTTTCTGCTTTGTCTAATGCTCATTTGGGAATTAAGTTTTCTAGAGCATATACAAACACAATAACCCAAAAATAATGAAGTATCCGAACTAGTTGGGGGTACAAACATATTATCCCACCATTCAAATCTATCAAAAACCGTATCTTTAATTAGCTCATGTGCCGTCAAATCATTTCTAATTGCCTCCAGCCAAGTCAATGAGCTTGTGTACCATCTCATAGGAACCTCCATAAGTCTTTATTTAACAAGCCCAAAACCATTTCAGTTGATTTTCCTTATTTTTTTCACCTATTGGGGGATTCCTAAACTCTTTCAGATACGCTCGTTCATTATCTGTCGTGGTCTTCCCGCAATAGAACTTATTATTTTCATCTCAGCTATGCTTACGGCTTATCGTATAAACTTTTTGCTTCTTAGTTACCCAACATTCTGATTTATGCAACAATGTTTACCCTTCAACACATTTTTCTACTGAAGACAAGAATATTGAGTGTCTTGAAGCTAAGCTGAGATTGAAATCTAGATGTGCCAAAGGGCCCAATAAGGAGAAGAAATGCCATTAACTATAATCAAGTTCATATAAACTAGTCCAATGACAATTGGCACAAGAGTATTTAGAGACTTAACAACCTTGACGCCTTCCAAACATGCTTACATTCAGCAGCTAGATTAGAGGCTGACCCAAAGTAAAATGCTCCGAATTTTCTGATCTTACCTTTATAATCTCTAATGGCATTACCTCCTGAAGAATGACTAGGATTACCCTGAAAGAATCCATCAGAGTTTAATTTGAGAATGCAGTTAGCAGCCTTTTCCAATAGATCCGAATGATTAGAGGATTTCTTTGAATATTATCTCTGATGCCGATTTGTTCTGATGGTAGAAACCTAGTAAAGTTCGATGAACGAGAAGGCTTGACAATGACTGAAATTCCCCTAAGATCATCTTTGATATACTGAATAATGAAGTTGATTGAGTGTATTCTCAATCGTATCTACGAGCACATCTTTCCTTCCAAATTTCTCATAAGATGACCAAAGGGAGGGACCATTTCAAAGTATTAAAAATAGAATTACCACTTGCAACAGCCACATGATTAACTACAGTAAAAATGTCTTCGAAATGATGAATTGGAAATTGAATTTCTTTAAAAAAATCTGTGAGACGTAAGAAACGATTTTCCTTGAGCAAACAAATGATTAATATCTCCACAGGCACTATTTTCACAGCAGGAACTCTTAGTCAGAAGCATATTCTATCAACTAATGTTGTTTAATAGGTTGCTCTTAATGCATTTAAATTGTCATGAACAATCCAGAAGCATACTGTTAATTCTAGGATGTATTTTTAGCATGGTAAGGTGGAAGGAGGAAATTCTTTGATTAAGGCATGACTTTTGGTAGAAATCTTTCTTCAAATTTTGATTTGATGCAATTTGTGAAAAGACATATGGAAGGCATTAATCTGAGGAAATGACTAAGATCCCATAGTATATATTTTCTAACTTTTGTAGTGTGCTTCTAAAATTTAGTCTTTTATTCCTTTGTCAGCTATTAAATTAGGAGAAGAGCTTGATGCATGGCTCAGGGCATTTGGCCTGGCCAAGTCTCCTGACATTAGAGGCATGATTGCCCCATAAGTTAGTAGGAATAACCCTCCTACTTCATTTTAGCATCAATAGTATGATTAACTCATCAGGTATTTGAGTACTCTTGTGGTGGCATTTAAAGTACAGGCATGCTGGCTATTCGTATTCTGGTTGTGCAGCAGCCTTTGCTTTTGCCAACATAGACCCCACAACCATGCGAGTCTTTTATAAGGGTTGATATTTTGATTATATTGATATCTGTTCCTAGTTTGACCATTTTTCTCTTGTAGTGTTATTTAAAGAATTACATCCTTGTGTTTAATCAAATTTATGGTGCATGACTTGGCTGGCAAATTAGACTGCAGAACTGGACATTTTTGTTTCTATGAAGAAAGGGTGAACTAGGGTGCAATAACAGGTGATCAGGCACTTTCTGTAGGTAACTGCACATAAATATTTGGTGAGAAAACATTTTGAATGGGTCCCTAAGCAGGGAACCTACAGTTGAATTAGTGGAGAAGGAAAAGATACCTCTGGAATTCTGTAGGGGAACTACAGCTAATTTGGTAAAGAAAAAGTTTCCATCATGGGACTGGGAAACGGGTTTTCTTTCAGCAAAAAAAAAAAAAAAAAAACTGAGGGAAGGGTCGATTGAAATTGTCGTCAAATTACTCTGTTGCATTCTAGTCTTTTTCTTGGATTAAATAAAAGCTCTGTTATGCGCTAAGCTGGTTGTTTTCTTGTAGTTTGGAAGTCATGAGGCTGCATCTCAACTACAGTGGCTTCAATCCTAGTCTGGGTCCCCTGGTTACATCGAAGAGGAACTGAACTATAAGGGAGATCATTATTGTGTTTTTCTTCCTCCGGAATATTTGATTCTGGTTAAATAGGTTCAACACACTAAGCAGGTTGTTCCCTTGGCGAATGAGAATAGCTATAACTAGCTTCAACATAAGCATTTCTACCAAGCCTGTACCTTAATTTGATAACACATTGGGAAGATGTAATAAGCTAAAATGCCCAATGTATACATCTTCTTCCTTTTGCCCTTTGTGTGTGTGTGTGTGTGCACTCCTGTGTATGTGTTGTTTTTTTTTGGATATTGATATTCACAAGTCACAATTTAATCATTCATTGATTGAAGCATGCTGTTTATGACTTAACTGTGAGCTCGTTTAAATATTTGTCTACTGGCTCAGGATATTTAATATATTTCAATTAGAAACCAGTGTAATTGCTTTCTTTTGATTGTAATATGTGAATCAAATATTAATTTCAGTTCTCGTGTGTTTCTCCTTGGTCCATCTCACCACTACTGCACCCCGAAATGTGCTCAAGCAATGGCTTATAAGACGCCTCTGGGAGACCTACCAATTGATTCAGAAGGTATTGCAAGTTTTCTTTTTATTTTGTATTCACCTCTAAGAATCCCTTGCCCCGGCATAATTACGAAGAAGAGGCTGTCTCATATCATGGGGAAGTCAAAGCCCTACTGTTTTTCTCTTTCCAGAAGTTTGTGTAAGAATGGACTTTTTTAAGTTTACAGCATTCTGTACTTGGTGATGTTTTCTGTACCATTTTGAGGTCTTAATGCCTTCATTCTTATTTTCAACAAGATAAGATTTAAACTCAAAATATTATATCATACTTTATTCAACTTGTTTTAAGTGATGGGATTAAATTCTTGTTATTTATTTGGCTTTCAATTATTTGGGAGACATCTTAAGTATATTTTTGAATTAGTCAATGAGGATCTTCAAGTAGATGAGGCAGAACATAGCATGGAAATGCACTTGCCGTATCTTGCCAAAGTATTTCATGGGTAATTTTATAGTAAATTGAAGCTCTTTTCTATACTTTTTCTATGCGAGCGCCGACTTTTAGATGATCTAATCAGGTACCTTGTAAAACTTGTTCCCATTTTGGTTGGTGCTCTTAATTCTGAAAATGAAACCAAGCATGGACGGATGCTAGCCGAATATGTGGATGACCCAAAGAATTTCTTCTGTGTCCTCGGACTTCTGTCACTGGGGATCCCGGTATGCTTCATTGACTGATTCACTCTTAAACCTAGTCCTTTTTAGCTCTTTTCTGGATTCCTTTTTCCATTCCTATTTCATTTTTCTACATTTTTTGCCAATTGAAACGATTTTATTTTATTTTTTTAATTTTCTTTTACCTCCTTTGTTTTCCACCAAATTTATCATTTCATGTGTTTGGAAATCCAAGTTTCTTGTTTTCTTTTTTGCACTTAAAATTGAGTAGTTAATTCTGTCATTTCATCTTTTTAGTGGACATTTCCTATTAACATGGTAAAGCTTGAATCTAAATTTGCTGACAGTTACACTCCAGCCTCTGTTTACAAAACTCGGATCATATGTTCTATAGACTAGGACTGTGTCCAGATGTTTTACATAGACTTTCTTTTCCGACTGGGTACTGATTGTATGCGAGTAGCATAGAAAACACAGAGCAGTGATAGGACAGGGCATCTATGAGTAACAAATCGTCTTAATCAGATTTTTATATAATCGGTCTTCAAAGGCTCGAGTTGCATTTTTCTTTCAGGTTCAACTATGTGCACTATGACTGGAAATTCGGAGCCATCTATAAATCCATCTAGGCCCTGGACAGGATGGGCATGGATATAATAGACGGGAGATCCAGATGCATTTAAACGATATGTGGCCGAGTTTGACAACACCATTTGTGGACGCCACCCTATCAGTGTTTTTCTCCATGTAAATCTCTCTCTCTCTCTCTCTCTCTCTCTCTCTCTCTCTCACACACACACACACACACACACAGACAATGTATGTGTGTGTAACCTTTGAATGAAAATATCATTTCTTCCTACTAAGCTGCATCAATGGGTTGGTGATTATTTTTCTTTTCTTGTCTAATTTGTTTCCTTAAGATGTTGAGGAAGTGCATTACAGAGATAAAGATCAAATTCCTCAGATATTATCAATCGAGCCAATGCAAAACCATGAGAGACAGCAATGCAAGTTACGCATCTGCAGCAGCGGCAAAGGTAGACACTTGAAGCTGTAAGATTTAATAATCCAATGCTAATGATTCTACAGGGGTTAGAAACTTAAGTATACTATGTTATTGCGTACCCATTCAAGAATCTCTGTCATCACTGGTTCCTTGTTTATAAATTCAACCAAAAACAGTATATAATCTTCTCGGAAACTAAATCTTTTGCTCCAGACTTGCTGAGATGGGTTTCTATCTCATCCTTGAAGCTGCTCTAGTATGCCTAAGCACATTTCCTCTCTTTATCTCTCTTACTACAGAGACCTTTCCAAAAAGAAAAAAACAGTATATAATCCAAATGTATTTCCTTATTTTCTTCTATCACACACACAAATATATATATATATATATATATAGAACTAATATCTGTGCTTGTAAAACACTGTGCCCCCTCTCCTGAAATTACCATGTAAATCGAGAAATACTCAAATTTTCCAATATGATCCTCACACAGGAGGAAAGAGAGTAATATACCAAAGATGAGTTGGGATTCAACAGCGGATTGGGCCTATATATTGGATTTTGACTAATCTATCTTGTACTGGACTGAATTTTAGGCTAAATTATGTATATGGGCCAAGTTTTAAAGTCCCGGCCGACCGCGATCCAGACCGGCGATACCGGCCGGTACAAAAATAGATCGCACAGTTTTTTTTTTTTTATTAAAAAGTTTGAATCGATTGGACTGGTAGGGGGACCGTTGGTACCAGACCGATCAAAATCGATACCAATTGGACCGTTCAATTTATAAATTAAAAAAAAAAACAAAACAAAACAAAAAGTACATTGAATTGGTTGGACCAGTCACTGGATCGGTTCTACCGGTATTGATTATATCAGTCCGATCCAAAGCCTTACTATACAATTTATGATAACTTGGGGTCGGACTGGTCCTGACAAATCTCAGTACGGATACAATTATGGTATCTTGGGATCGGACCGGTCCTGGTTGATCTCAGTACGGACCGGTCCGATCCTTGAAAGTTGGAACGTTGATATGGGTCCGATAGGTTTTAAGAGGGGAGTGTAGGCCAACTAATTATTGTACACGAAACGGTCCTTAAATCTGGACCGTAGGATTCTGCCGAGTTCCGACTTCCGACTTCCCATCGTGTCTCTCTCGCATCTGATCTGTCCAATCATCACAATACACGTGTCTAATATAAAGCTTTAAAAATATAATTATTTTTTATTTTTTGGTGACAGAGATGTTTCCAAGAGAGATTAATTGTGGAGTTTGATTTTCTTTCAAAGCAAGCGTTCAACGTAAAACAAAAGGCTTTGTTCCTTCTTTCTTTCTCTCTCCTCCACGTTTTCGTTTCCCTACTTTATCGAGATCCGTCACATCAATCGCCAAGAGATATTCAATATATCGCGATATTGTATCGCGTTTACGATATCTCACGTAACAAAATCTCGAGAAAGAGGAGGATGTAACGTGGCTGGCTGGAATTGTCCAAACAGAACCAAACCCACGTACTGGAGTTGGACAAAGATAAGACTCTGTCTGAACATTCGGTGCTTTTGGTATGTGTCTCATGTGCATCATCTTCAATGTATCCTCACCTGTAATATACTTGTTTGTTGCAGCTCATCATGCATCCTGGCCATTCAAACAGTGGACCCACGCACCCCTTATTATTATTATTGACTTCATTAAAAGTCCATGCATCCAGACCATCCAAGCATGGTTTCAAGGATCGGCCAGGACTGGTCTGATCCTAAGCCATTAAACAACTATTGTATCAGTGCCTTTGGATCGGATTGGTCCACAGATATTGGTCTAGTGATTGGATCGGACAGATCTAAAGTTTTTTTTTTCCATTAGATTTGTAAGAGGATTTTGCCGAAGGACAAAGCTCCACCGGAGGTGGTTGAGAGCTGCCAAAGGTTGAGTGCCGTCGCGAACAAATCTCCAAGTTTTTTTTTTTTTTTTTAAGGATTATCCAACTTTTGGATCGGATCTAGATCGGCCAATATCTACCGATATCGCCGATCCAAATAGGGATTGGCCGAGACCGGTCCGATCCAAGATCTTGAGACTTAAAACCCTACATCCAATGCTTCAAGGATCGAACTGATCCGGTCCTATCGCCCAGTCTGTACTAGGATCAGCAAAGACTAGTTCGATTCAATCGGTACTGGTACGGACTGATCGTTATAATTGATCCAATGCTTCTTTTTTTTTTAAAATTTATAAATTTAACGGTCCAAACTAATCAGTTCACCATCAATCCGACCGATCCAATTTAAAACTAAAAAATAAAAAAATCTGAACAATCTATTTTTTACCGAATCCGAACTAGCCAATATCGTCCCTGTCCGATCCCCGATCCCCGATTCCCGATTCCAAGACTTTAAACCTTGAGACCATCCAAACTTCAAAGTAGTTTGATGGAGATCAAGGATGAGAGTCCATTGGGTATGGTGGACCTTTTATATATATATATATATATATATATAGATAAGACTTTCCACGTAGATCAGACAGCGTACGTAGTTCAGAAGAGACGAAAGAGTAATGACCACCGTTTGATTTGTATTTAACAATGATGGGACGTTATATCTCACAACTGACAGGTTTGGATGTGATGGAAAGGAAAACAAGGGAAAGGAGACGGAAGGGTAAGTTTAAAGGATGTCACGTTATATTCACCTTTGAGAATGTGAAGGTGGAAATATAAATCGGACCGCATGTTGGAACCGAGACAAAACAGCTCCGGTTTACATTTTATTAAAAGCCCGGTTTTATCTTTTATTTTTTTATTTTTTTTATGTTATTGTCAAACCGGTCTTAATCAGAATTTCCTTTTCTTTCAAAAATAAGGTCATTGTCAGTTGGTTTTTTAACCCATGTCTTATTGGTCGAGAGATTGGAAATCAGGTTATTTACGTTTTTTTACAACCCTGTATAACTTAAGTAGTCATTAGTACTTATGAGGAGCCAATTTGTAAATTGATTTAATCTAATCATATTTTTACACGTGTCAAGATCAATTATGTAATTATATGTTATACCATGAATTCAGAACATATAATCGAAAGCCCATTTAACATAAGAGAATTATTCGAAAATCAGTAAACAGTTAGAGGATCTACTTGGATAGACCTCAAACTAATATTTATTCGAAAGAGAACTTTCAAAATATTATGTTACCTTAGACATTAAATGACAATATAAGTTAACTACGAGAGGGTCAATTTGTCATATAGGTTAACCACTTCGAGGGGGTCAATTCGTCATACAGGTTAACTACCTCGAGAGGGTCAATTTGTCATTATAATATCTCATATAAAGAGATTATCAGCATAATGCTATTTTGATGCAATATTTCAAAATAGTCATTGTTAGGTATTTCGAGATGGAATCTCGAAATGATAAGTTTACTATCCCAAAGTCATGACACTTTTTAGGAATAGTCATACAAATAAAGTAAAATCAAATTTCAAGATAGTTATTCGAAATGATCATTATGAAAATATAAAGTTATGAATTATAGGAGAACATTTCCTGATATTCAATATTCTTCGAAATAGTTATTCAAAATGACTATTTCAAAATCATTTCTTTAAGATGATTAGTATTTCGAATTATCATTTAAAGACACTGCATTCTTATTTCAAAATTAATATTCGAAATAATAACTCGAAATAGACACTATGACATTTCGAAGTCATAATGTCATAAATTGTATTTTGTTAAGGGAATATTTCTTGACATTCAATCACTTTTCGAAGACTCTGATCTCGAAGTAGTTCTTATTCAACATAGAGGGAAATAAACATTAAACTTTTAGGAATTGAGGGCCAGAAAGATAAGTCCTATCAAGACTCTCGAAGAGCAAGATCTGAAAGAGCTTTTAACATTAAAGGACTTGAATCAATACATAACAGTAACATATCACAATTTTTATAACGTCATGATCATTAACTTAACCGAACGTTGTGAAAATATTATTGAAACGTTACATATTGAATTGGATGTTTTGGATATTGAATATTCAAATTAAAACGCCTTTTCAGTCAAACGT
>JAUPMG010097737.1:0-12372 GCA_031762675.1 Pachysandra terminalis
AGAACTTTATATTCTTTAGTTATATTTGGATGCCACAACTGTACACCACTTGCACCTATCTGTATACTACACAATGTGCACTGTCACACACTACCCAAAATGTTGGAACATGAGTGAATACACTTCATCATAGGTTTACTCATTCTAGCTTCCAGCTTATGTCTATTGTTTAACATTTGTCAAGTTCAGGAGCTTAGAGGCAAAGAGAGAAACCGGAATGGGTAGCGCACTCTGGTAGATTATGTAATTTAGTCTAGATATAGATTTTATATACCTAGAATTTGTAGATTTTTGTTCAAGGTGTACCTAGTTACTTATATCTTACTAGAACTGTTAGAACTTCCGCTTATGATGTGATTATTTTTAGCCACCCACGTAGGAATACAGGGTGAAGGTTGCACTTAAACTGGAAAACCTATGAAAATGAGAATTTTTGGTTTGGGTCGTGACAATAGTCAACCCAACCGGAGGTGTCGCATTAGTTTCTCCGTAGATTTTCACCTCCCGGTTCACTTATCATTTGATATCAGCCTAGTATGTAGTGCAGTAAACTAAGACACCAAATAAAGATCAACAACAGAAGCTATCCGCGCACCCATACACGCAGATAATTTGATTGCAAACCATCATAAGCTTCCTATCAGTGATAAAACAACATCTAGACAACACCATAAACTCTATCCGTTGATGCCCGGTTGATCGTACAAGCTATTTGTTCATAACTTAAATATGTCGCTGCCCGGTTGACCAAACAAGCTATGCAACAAGTAACAGTAGGATTTCTGATGATAAGACCCTTCGGAAGCTATCCGTGCGCCCATACACACGAATAATCCGCCGGATGCCATCACGGGTATCCTTTCCAAAATCAGTATATCACAACAAGAGCAAACAACTTAACTGCTTTAACCAGCCTTCCACAACTAATCTAGATCAACCTAAGGTGGGATGATGGTCACAATAACCTCGGAACACCAAGATTGACTCCCCGCAGGTAGGCTAGATGCCTTCATGTCAAATCTTGCTTCCATAATCAACAATAATCAATGGTTGAAGCCCCACGTCATCCACCTAGGTCATCCTTAAATTCCCAAACTACTGTACAACATACAGGGTCTTCAGTGGGTTGGTAAGTAGGCATCGGTGGACCAAAGCCTGCCGAATAGCTAAAAATAACTAGAAACAGGTCTCTGTCGGTGGATTGGGCGGTGGACCAAATGGTCTCTATGAAGTCTCAGGGGATTCGGTGGAGTGGTCGGTGTACCTAAGCCTGCCGAACACCCAAAATACACTATATTTGGTCTCTGTCGGCAAAGTGATCAGTGGACTAGAGCCTGCCGACCGGGCACTTTTTTGGGTTTTTCAACTTCGACGTACAGTTGGTAATTTATTCAACATACAGGGTCTTCGATGGGTTGGTCAATAGGCATCGGTGGACCAAAGCCTACCGAATAGCTAAAAGGAACTAGAAACAGGTCTCTGTCGGTGGATTGGGTGGTGGACCGAATGGTCTCTATGAAGTCTCAGGGGATTCGGTGGAGTGGTCGGTGTACCTAAGCCTGTCGAACACCCAAAATACACTATATTTGGTCTCTATCGGCAAAGTAATCAGTGGACCTGAGCCTGCCAACCGGGCACTTTTCTGGGTTTTTCAACTTCGACGTATAGTTGGTAATTTAGTCATAACTTCCTAAATACTAATCGGAATCACTTAAAACTTGTTTGGATGTGTTCCTAACGAATAGGGGACTCATAATAAAATATAAAACAAATTACGAAAAATATTTACATAGGTTCGCAACTCGATATTTCAGGTCTGTACAATTTTCTAGGGTTTTCTGTATTGTAATCCAAATTACAAGGTACCAAATCAAGTCTAACAATATATATTCACATCCACAAAATCAAAATCATGCACAAGCAATAAAAGCATCATGCAAACCTATTTTTATGAGGATACAAGCATAAATCATTGGTAGATACAATAATCACCCAAAACAAAAAAGCTTGCGATATCGATTTCGATAATAGGATCATACTGAGAATTTACTTACAGCATGTGTTCCGATATGCAATGCTAACCCGGTTATCTTCCTTCCTCACCTTTCTTCTTCATCTTCTTCCTCTTTTTCCCCAAGGCTTGTGACGGCTAGGGTTTGGTTCTCCCCTTCTAATCTGTTCTCTCTCTTTCTTTTATTCTTTTTCTTCTCTTCTACAACTCAAACCCTAATCCTCCTATTCCCAAAACACTATTCACGTCCTTCTTTTAGCCTCCCTTTATTAACCTTCTAAATCCACTTAATAACACTTCCTAAACCCTTCTTAACTTTCCATATACATACCCCACCTAAAAGGCAACTCTCTCTCTAACGATCCTTTTGAATTTAAATCTTCTCTTAAATTTTAACTCCCTCTTAAACTTAATAATATTATTCTTATTAATTCAACCTCAAGGCAAATCACCAAACCACCCCTTAATTCTACAACCCATGACCTAAACGACTCTCTCTCTCTCTCTCTCTCCACCCAATTTCACTTTTAAATAATTCCTCCCTAAACTCTATACTATCCCATTAATTATTCACCTTGCCCAAAATTATTTTTAATTATTAATCTAGCCCAAATCTAACCCAAAGTTATTAATGTGCACAGTAAAAAAAAATCGATTTACGAGTTTCAAATCTAGTTTAATAAAATGGAGTTATCATAATTTCTTATGATTATTCTTGAATTGGCTAATCTAAGTCTCTACACATAATGGTTTGTATTTCCAAGTCATGCTCTCAAATAAAATCTTAAATCAAATTAAATAATTAATTATTGGGTCCACACGATCTGATCTGGACTTGACCCACTAATCCAGTTATAATTAATTAACTTCATTAAATAATTTTCACTTTAGTTATTATTATTATTAGATTTTCGAGTCCGGGTCACTACACCATCTAAGAGGAAAGAATATAGAGAGGGATTGATCTCCTAATAGCTGCTCACCTTTTGGCTTTCTAAGCTCTCTACAATGTACTAGGGTTCTTCTAGCGTTCTCGAGTTTGTTGGGGCAAGAGACATGATGTTCTATTTATAATAAGATCCCCAACGTCTAATCCTTGGTCGACCTATAGAAAGTGTCCAATCGACCAGGGAATCCAAAATGCCATGATTGGAAAATCTAACAGCTAGATTTTTCCAAATCTGTGGTACTGATCGATTGGACCATTCGGTCGGTCGATCGAGCCTTGGGTTAGCCAGAGGCATTTTCCTAGTTAGGTGCACTAGGAGAAATAACCCAATCGACACTTATTTGAGCCAGTCAACTGGACCAAAAAGGTTGGCGACCTAGTGACTGTAGGGTCAGTAGAACAACGGGGTGGTGTTCTGCAACTGGGAGACCGATCGGTCGATCGAAACCGATTAGAGCACCTTCGGTAGACCGGACCAAAGTGGTCGATTGACCGATCCCTAAGATGTCACGAACCAAACCTAGAAATCTCAATGAAGTCCCCAAGCTTAGGTTATAACTCTCACCCCATATCCCTATGGGAGTGGATAAGCAATTTATAACAACAATCATTGAATTAAGTGGGATATTATATAAGATAAAGTTATAGAACATAATATTATTAAGATAATATCCATCACAAAACATCCTTCAATCAAAAAACAGTGGAAATAAAATATAACTAGTCTTATGCTTCAAATTAATCCCTATTAACTACTGAAAACCAAATAAGTACTGAATTACAACAAATAAACACTACCACAAGTTCTACTAAAATCATCAAGTAAAACCCTAATAACAACAAATATCTTCAAAGAATCCTTGTTCTCCATCTTGGTCCTCATGGTCCTTATGTCCATCATCTATTGGTCTTAAAATATGTTGTGCTCGAAAGCGTAAGCTACACTAGCTTTTTAAGTAAACAAGTTTAACAATATTTAAGATTGAAGTAGGGACAATGCCACTCTTCAATGATAATCCATATAAACAATAAATAAGTGAATCATATAATATGTGTTGAATATGCAATTGAATCATGTGATAAGTGTTGAATATGAAACAATGATTTGAATAATACAAATGAGGCAATAAGATGTAATATGCAATACAACATATTGGTTCAACTGTTAATGCATATTGTGCACCTAGCAAGTATAATCACCACATGCGATTTAAGACAAACAATCTAATATGCAATATGTATGATGTTTGTTGTATAGTATTCATTTAGTGTAGGTTCAACATATGATCTCAATCCATATACCCGAGATGTCCCACCAATGTGAATTTCATCCCCTTATGCAAGGCAGTGATATAGGATTATTCCATGTGTACAACATAGTTTCTAGGGGCTTCAACCTAGAGGGCACAATACCCTCACTTATTTCCGATCATAGGGACTAATCCCAGGGCCTCACAATGTGAACCTTCCCTTGTGAATCAAACATTAGCCAATCTACTAACAGAATTTCACTCTTATGATTTCGATATTAGACCCCATAAATATGAACCTTCCCTCACCTATTATCTTACCACAAGCCTCTTGGGACCCCCATACAAGGCATATCCCTCACCTTGGGTGAAACAAATAAATTGGTCTATTGGGATGTGCAGTCCCTTAACACATAAAAATATGAGTTTCCTCACCTATTATGATTTCCAGATCATAACACTCTCATTATGTTCATCAACTCCAGCAATATGAAGTTATGAAAGTTAAGTCAATGCATTAGACCAATACAAGGCCATTATGCAACAATATAGGCATATGCTGTGCAAGTGAGAATGCACGCATTAACTAAGCAATCAAAATATGTGTACAATGTGCAATAAGTCTAATTACCATGATGACAATGAATATGCATGTCAAAACATCACATGTTCATTGAACATAGCCAATAGGTCCATACATAAGTAACAATATGAATAATTATAATTTAGCAAAGCTAACATCAAATTCAGACTAACTAGGTCAAAATAAGCATGTATGTGAAATTTCATAGCAATTGGAGCACTTTGGACTTTTTTGGCTCGCCTAAGGTCTCCTATGAGTCTGTCGAGGGTCTCTGGGTTTGGCTCGGCGTACCTTTCGGTGCACCGATATTAGGCTCGGTGACATTTCCAAGGGCTTAAAGTTTTTACTGTGGCTCTCGGTGGGCTGCTCAGTGCGCCGGGTGGTCGCTGAGTGGCTTTTGACAGTTTTGACGTCTCTTCGGTAATTTGGCCATACCTTTGTGTACACTTATCAGAATCACCTAAAATTTTGTTTTTTGTTTTTGCTTATAATGAGTAAGGGAATCCAAAAATATAAATTGGGAGGTATTTGAAGTTTGGTGGATGTTTCGACGAGCTGAGAAGGTCGCTGAGGGTTTCTGGGTTTGTTTGGCGTACTATTTGGCGAGCCGATGAGGTCACCAAACCTCGCGAATTTCACAAAAACTTATATTTTTTGTTCCTTTTGAACCTTAAACACAAAACATGATCAAGTAACATTGGTTAGCATGGAATTCCGCACAAAACCCCTTCATAAAATTATATAAAACTTGACTTGAATCATACTTACCATATCTTGATATTAAAACCCATAAAATTTAGTAAAAGGCCATTAAAATACTTCATACACAGAGAAAGTAACTTTGTACTCCTAATTCAATCAAAAGTAAAGTTATACTTGAATACTTACCTTGATTTGAAGAGTTGTGTAGAGAATTACACCTCTTGCTCTTCTTCTTCCTCTCCAAGTGATGAATCAACCTCCCAAGACCTTGAGTTTATATAGGCACCTAGGAACTTTAGAATTAGAAACTATAGAAACTTTAATCTCTACCCTTAGATTAGTTTGTTTGAATCTCTACCTTTAGTTTAGTTTTTCAGCCATTATTTGTTTCTTTCTAATACTGATTTCTTACTAATTCTTGTTTAGAATCCTAGCTTTAGATTAAATAGTTGTTATTCTAGTTTGTAGAGAATACTTACTAATTCTTTAACCCTTGACTTAGTCTTCTATTCTTAGTTGGTTAGTTGCTATTTACTTCTTTATTTGAATCATTTCTAATAGAGAGTGTTTATAATTCATATTTAAATCTCATCCATTAATTGGAGATTGAAAGCTCCTACAAGATCCTAGCCATTAATTTATATATTGAGAATCCTACAAGATCCTAGCCATTAATTTATATATTGAGATCCTTACAAGATCCTAGCCACATGTCAAAACTTTAAAACTTATGATTGTGTGTGTTGTACCTAACTTCCTATTGTACAACCCACCAATCACAATCTATCAAAGTCAAACATGATAGCTATTACTAAAATTTCAAATTAACCTCTAGTTTTATATTATTTACACATTAACCCTATTATTTTTGTTTGGGTTATTACACAGGAAAACCTATTTTAACTAAAATCTAAGGTCTTTTCCCCAAAGACCATCCACGGTTAGTCAACACTAACTGTGGGTTGTACCTGATTGTCGAAACATAGTGTCTAAATGATTGTGGTCTGTTGAATGCCCCATAAATTTCAAGGGTACTCAAGATCCTTTGAAACTAATTCAATTATACCAATTTAGCACTTGGTTTCTAAGGTTTTCTAGTGTATACTACGTGATACTTCCCTTGGAAAGGGGGCCATCCAACGGCTACAACTGTTGTAACTTGGCCTTCCTTGGATCCGCACCAGTCTTGATCTTCACTTGAGAGTACAAACAGAGACACAAGGACTAATTCACTTAATTGACAAACTAAGGGATGTCAAGGATTTGCCTATGACATTAACAATCTCCCCATTTATCAATTTGTGACAAAAATACCTAGACTAGGTACTACACTAGACTTACACAATTGAGTCACAAAAAATAATTTACCTATTACAACACAACTCAATTCAAAACCGGAATCCTAGAGCTAAGATACAAAAATATGACTCAAGGCACTTTGTGCTCCACCTCAGCTCTTGGATCCGCTCCCCCATACTTCAACGTACCTGCAATAAAAATTTAGCAATACCTCTAAGCAAACACGAAATGTGGATGGAGTACCTAGTTGTCCCCCTTTTTTTCAAAAATTGACAAAGATATACCTATATGGGGGAACACGCAAGGTAAGATTGCTTGCTTGGTGGGCTCAGATTTTATTATAAGCCCCACACCCAAAGCAGCAAACTAACTCATGCACACACAATTAGATATACCTACGAGGATATTGTGTCCATGAAAAGGGTTCTAGAGGTTGGTTTTAGGATTTTATTGTAACCTCTTAACCTCCTTGAGATGTGCACCCGTAAAGATCTACCTATGGTCATAGTGCACATTCAAACTACAACATGCATAATAATACACCTATAAGCATATGCAAAATAGTTCGACAACCCAATGGGAATCACATAACAAATACACCTATCTAATCATAGTTCCAATTCCGATGGCATAAAAAAGCAGATATAGACATGCAAAGTGGTCTGTGCATTCATACGTGTGCAAATCAACTAAATTTTACTATAGAGACTCAAACACACAAAACAGGACATATATAGATCCAATGGACAAAAATGAATACATATAAGTTCTGAAATGGGAAGCACACCAAACACATGTCAAATAAATCTAATGTACTATAAGAGAAATAAGACAACAAACAAAGAGTGTAATTACACAAGCACAAATGTATCTAATATCTTAATCACAGTACCACCCAGACGCATAGACAACATAGCAGAAAATATTGCTATAAGATCAATTAAGAGTTTACAAAATAATGCATCAACACAACTTGCTTTTGTTAATCAGACAAGAAACCAAGAGGGAAGAAGCATAAAATTGACATGAAAATATTTATTACTATAAAGCATGAATGTAGAGGTTTTCCTAACAACGATTTTCATTAGGAAAGCAAAGAGGGATACATGAATTATGAAAGAATATTTTCCTATAAAGAATGGAATAAGAACATGAAGCACAAAGAGCTAATCATGCATAGAGATGATTTTCCTACAAGGCATGCATACACAATTAGTTGAAGACATCATAATCATAGACAAGAAAATGTACCAATAAATAAGCGAGCCATGATTATGAAGGCCACATAAGTTCTAAGATAGATGATTATCTACAAGAACACATGTGAGGGTTTTCCAAAAATATTTTACTATAAAAACACATGGAAAACAAGACGAGCTTCAAGGATCATGCAAACAAATTCTAACTATAAGCAAGACATGAAACAAGAAGCAAAATGGGTGTTAATTACGCAAATAAAGAATTTTACAATGAAGAAAGAATATGCATAAACGGATGAAGTATCGCACACTTCAGCATAAGGATTTACCTATGAGAAACAATGCCTAAGAGTGTGATACCCACTAAGGGACTTAACCCTTGGGGACCCACTTAGTGGGTTTTAATGAAAGAGGTCTAGGAGGCTTCCAAGATCTACACTTCTCAACCTATTTCCTAAGATTAAAAGCCTTGTTAAGTTTATCAACCAAAACTAACAATTCTTTCATCCTTTTAGTGCAAGGAGAAAGAAGATCCTTCAAACGATTTGGAGATTCTCCCTTATAGGTTGTAACTATAGGGTCAAGGGAGGAGGTCTCCTTGTGTGTAGTTTATTTAATTGATTTGATTTTAACTTTATCAATTTTCTTGAAGAAAGTGGAGTTCTTGAATTTTAACTTGCACTCAAAAGCAATATGACCCTCAATCCCACAAAAGGTACATACAAAACCTTTCCTAGAAGGGTTACAAATAGATTTACCTAGTTGGTCAAATTTATCTGGTAAAGTACAGGTTGTAAAACCCATTAGAACACTAAGGTTCTCAACCTCTTCTGGAATTGAGTCATGGGACTCATATTCAGATGAATCATCCCATGAAGCAACCATTGCCCTTCATTTGGAAGTGCAATCGGGCACAATGTGCCCATAACCATCACAGTTATTGCACCTAATGTCCTTTCATATCTTTGTCAAGGACATGCTGTTTCACTTTGCCTTCATCCTTGCCCTTAACATATTTAAGGAAGTTCTTAGCTAATAAGGCGACTTCCCCCTTTTCTACACTCATGGAATCATATTTTACTATCTCTTTTTATCTGGAGTTAAAAGATTTAAGAGCACTAGATTTATTTTTATGCCGGAGCTAAAGTGAAGATCAATGGTTTGTATAGTCCCGATGAGTTCTTCAACTCTCATGGAATCAATACGTCTACATCCCTCAATTGAGGTTAGTTTTGAAGTAAACCTCTCCGGAAGTGATCTAAGGATTTTCCTATATGCATTAGCTTTCAGAATGTTATCTCCTAGTCCTTATATTGTATTAACAATATCACTCAACCTCGCATAAAAGTGCATAAAGTCTTCATTTTCATCCATGCGAAGGTTTTCTAATTGAGTAGTGAGGAGTTGGAGTTTGGACCTCTTGACAAGATTAGTCCCTTCATGGGTCATCTCTAGGATGTCTCAAGTCTGTTTGGCATTGACACATATGCATAGCTTTCAATATTGCTTTCCACTCCCATAGGGATATCGGGTGAGACTTACAGCTTAAATTTGGAGACTCCATTTGAGATTTCCAGCTTTAGGATGTGACAGCATTTCAATGAATTCATACGCATTTTATACTTGCGACAATGCTCCACAACTCTTCTCAGTAAACCAAGGTGGACAGATCTGCGTACTGCCTTCACTACAAGGTCATCGCTGTAATCTTCCACTTTGCGGTGCATCATGTTGTGAAAGATATTGTTCATAGCTCGTTGATATTTTTCCCTTGCAGTCTTGAGTCCAAAAGGCATGACCGTGTAGTAGAAGTTACAAAAATGCATTCGAAAAGCCATTTTCTTGGTATCCTCTTCAGATATTTTTATCTGATTATACTCGCTAAATCCGTCCATGAAAGAGAATTCTCGTGGCTAGCTGCTGTATCGACCAACAAGACCATGTTTAGCAAGGGGAATCCTTCCTTTGGGCATGCCTATTAAGATCACGGAAGTCTATGAAACAACTTATCTGACCATTCTTCTTCTTCACAGGCGCCACATTAGCCAGCCAAGTGAGGTGCTAGAACGGCTTGAGGAAACCTGCATGTAGCATCTTTTCTACTTCTGCCTTGATTTGTTTCCTTTGTCTCTGGCTTGAACACTTGCTATACTTGCTTTATCGACTTTTGTCCCCAAATCAAGTTTAGCTGGTCGGTGACTAGCGCAGGGTCGAGACCGGGCATTTGATCGTAAGACCAGGCAAAGCAGTCCTTGAATTCTAATAACAGCCAGACTAGGGCATTCTTTTCTTCTTGGGTAAGACTCTTTCTCACATTAATCAGCTTCTTATGTCCTTCTCCTTGTGCTAAGTCAATCATTTCCAATTACTCAAGTACCGCCTTCATGCCATCACGCAAGTATTTCGGGTCTTCGCCACAAGAAGGCGTAGACAGGTGATTTTTCTGAACTTCACATCGCTGAGACGTTGTGGAATGGTGGGGATCCTCCATAGCTGGAGGTCCCACGCGCCATCATAATCGATAGGTCATTCTCTAATCCAGGAGTCGGACTCTTATGCAAACGGGTTTGTTGCCTCTTGCTCTTTTGTTTTTGCGCAGTGTAGGTAGGGCTCGACCATATCATTCATCTGCGGATCCCAGGTGGGCAACGTTATAGCCTATGGAGATTGAATTGAGGTCTTAGCATTGTAAGCCAACTCGTCATAGAAGACAGCATCCGCCATGTATGTTTCTGTTTGTGAGATGCGTTCCCTTGTTGGCGACACCTGAAGTTGTTGTCCATTGCGGGCAGTTTTATACATTGATGATATGTGGATAGCACTGCTCCGAACTTGTGGAACCAGATTCATTCCAATAGCAGGTGATAATTGGTATCAACGTCGATGACATGAACCTTGGCTGGTGCTCTTAACGGACCGATACTGAGATTGATCGTATAGTATTCGAGAGTGTTGTAGGTGATGCCTCCGAAGTCGATTATTGATATGGATTGGTGAGTTATGTGCTCGTTTGGGTATCTGATAGTATGCATGGTCTCTAGTGGGAGAATATTGATCCTAGAGCCTAGATCGTAGAAGGCTCTTTTCAACTCGACGACATGAACCTTGGCGGTGACATATAAGGGGCGGTTATGATCATGATAGGGATACTCTATGTTGGCCTCTATAATGATTTCGGCAGAAAGGTTTCCTTTGAATGACCTCTAGGTGGATGTGGTGGCTTCGAAACATTGTTCTCCGTAAACCTCTTCTACGATCATCAGAGCACTAGTGGTGGCACTACGAGCGGGCAGGGAGAATCCAAACTCATCAAAGAAATTGCGAAACTTTGGGGTGGTTAACTAGCATGTTAACCACAGAGGGGTCTGAAGAGAGACTTTCCAGTGTAGTTGGCTCTTAGGCTGGGCTTTCCACGAAATACGGGGTCTCCTCCTCGAGGGGAGGGAAGGCCTTCAAGGAGATCATATTCACATGCTATTTTTATGGTCAACGGGGTAGCAGTTCCTCGTGTACCAATCCCGCATGGCGGGGATCGTCCAACTATAAGATTCCCTTTTCTAGTTTTTCTTTGAAAATACACCTTAGAGAATAGCAGTCGCGGGTACGGTGCATGGTGATGCAGTGAAACTTGCATTAGATCGTCACTCTCTTCTCTTCTTCCGTTGGTAGTACTTGCACATAAGGCAGTCTAATGACTCTTTCCTAGAGCCACTTCTCCAGGATCGCTTCGCTTGTAACAAACTGAAATTTCAATAAGTAACATTGGGCCTTTGTGTAAATACCATAAATTTTAGGATTTATGATATAATACTAAAGACTAGGTAAATATTTAGAAGGAACACTTACTATTGGGTCACACACGTGTAGTAACTTACATGAGCACACATAGTATCACATTCACTTAAAAGCTGAACTGGTGGTAGAGATCTTTCTCACTAATAACTAACTTGATCCAATGGTTAAGATTAGGAGGGTAAGTTTAAAGGGGATAACCTAACCCTAATTCTCTTGTTTTGCTAAGAAGAGAGAGGAGAAGAAGAAGAGGGAAAAGAAAGAGAAGGTCAAGGGAGAAGAAGAAGCCATTGAAGAAGTGAAGACCTAGAACAAGAATTGACTATCTCGCGAAGGTAAATACATTGTGTGCATTCGTTGTATTTAATTGAGATTTCTCTATGTAGAAACCTTTTGATTGAAGTTCTTGAACTAAGTTATGGAATTCATGGATCGAAATAGAGCTTGTTTATGTTGATATTGTTTAACTGTGCTTATCATACTACAAATTGGGTTTAATGATGTTTTGATTTCAAATGCATATTTGATTGTGATTTGATGTGTTTTAATTAGATTAGAATGCTTAGAATATGATTTTATAACATGTT
>JAUPMG010097748.1:0-12372 GCA_031762675.1 Pachysandra terminalis
ATTTAATGGCTAATAAATATTATAATCTAAAGTAATTGATAAATTAAAACTATAGGTTATAAACAAATATTATTTAATATTAAATAAAAACTGGGTTAATGGATTAAACTAAAACTAACCAAACGGGATCTAGCTCTAATAATTAATTAGTTGGAATTAAGTAAAGACCAATAGGATTAAATCCCAAGTAAAACTTAAGCCCAATTAACTTAATTAAATAACCAATTTCGTCCTAATTATATAATAAATAATTAGAGTCAAGTTATAACACAACTAAGACTTTAGACTAAGGATATAACCACTTCAAATACTCCTAATATGATTAAAAAACTTAAAACCAAGGGTTAGGATTAATTAGACTAAACTAAAGGTTGATATTAAAAGGTAATGGAACCTAAACTAATTAGGATAAAGGTTAAATAAGATTAATCATTAACTCACACTAGAATAGAACACCTCTCATCTAAGGCTGTAAATTAACTAATATAGTCTAAGGGCTAGGATTAAAAACATAATCCTAATCTAACGTAAACTCTAGAACAACTAGGGGACAACTCTAAAAACTATATAAACACTTGTTGGTCGTCCAAATCATTAAACTTAAATCCAAGTTGATTGCTGGAGCTAAGAAGGTGAGGAAGAACAGTTCACACTTGAACTGGGTTGAAGAAGAGGAAGATTCAAAGCTTTAAGCAAGTTAAGTAATTTCGATTACTCTTTATTTTGGGTTTGGATTTAGGTGTCTAGGTCATATTCAATGAATATGACATAGCGCAACCTTAAATTCATTGTTTTTATATTTATTGCATAAGAACTAAATCTGAAAAACTGTACAGACCACCTAATCGACGGAGTCCCGGAACTATGTATCTATTTTATATTATTTATTTATATTATTTTATATTCCCCTATTCGTTAGGTATTCCAACAAAACAATTTTGAGGTGATTCCGATGATAATTGACCAAGTTATGAGCAAAATACCGACTGTATGTCAAATCTGGAATGCCAAACAGCATGCATTAATTGCATCTCATCTTTTATGTGCATGGATTACATGTGATAATCATATTTATTTGTTGCATGAACATGCATTGCGTACATTAATAATTGAACCTGCATTTTGCACTGCATATCACATCATTATCATTATTATGTCATTCATTGCATATTTATCATATTATTTCTGTTTACTCTATGACATGATCATTGGAGAGTGGCTTTGACCCAATTCCAAATCTAAAATACTGTTTAATTGATTACTTACTGGGCTAAGTTTAGCTGACGCCTTTGTCCAACCATTTTTGAGAATTTAGATGAGGAACATGATCAGATTTGCGTGGCTGGACTGGATGTTGATTTTTCAATGATTAATACTTAGAATTCTGTAATAGGTTTTCTTTTTACTTTTTAGATTAGAAATTATGTATAGGGTTAGGATCTGATTTAAACATGAGAATTGATAGTATTTTCCTTTGTTTTTCCGCTGTTATTTCATTAGTTGTTTTGGATGTAATAACTTAGTTATCTTTTAATTAATTTCAATAAAGTATATTCCTTTATGTTTCATTCATTCTTATGGTTTGGCTCTATATTGGTTACCACTCCCGATTTCGGTTGGGGTGAGAGTCGTGGTTCGAACATAAGGATTCTTACGAGAATTACCTTAGGTTTGGGTCGTGACAGGTTATATATTGTTTGCTTGTGAACATAGTGAGACTGTGTATGATTTTGTGATATGTGATTATGTGGTTAAGGGTGTATTTCCACCATGGGTGCAAGTCCCTAAAGAAATGATACAAGAGACTTCCTGCGTGGGTGCAAGTCCCTAAAGGAATGGTTATGTGCACAATATGTGATAGGTGTTTATGTGGTTACTTGGTCGTAGCATGGTGGGACCATGTGGTGTTTGGTTATGTGTTATCTGGTTGTAGCATGGTGGGACCATGTGGTATATGTTTATTTGTTGATTGACCGTAGCATGGTGGCCATGTAGTGTTTGTTGTGAAACATAATTAGACTATGTGACTGTTGAAATCTTTATGGTTGTGTCACATGGTGAGACCATTTGTACGCATGTATATTTGTTTAGTTTAGAACATGGTTGGACCATGTAGAATATGCTTAAATATGATGGGATCATGTGGGTTGCATAGACATAGTGGGACTATGGGATTTGTGACTGTTGACTTAATATGATTTGGTATTGTATGATTTTCCATGTGAATAGTGAATTCATATGAAGATTGTATTATTCATACTAGTATGTGAGAATTAGTATAACGACATGTTTAATACACATTTGACTGTGATAGTATGTGATGGTTGAAACGCATGTAATGAATCGTATTGTTATGCATGCATAAAAGTAGATATTGTAATCTTGTTGGATTTCTCTACTAAGCTTCGGCCGATCCTTATCTTTACAGGTCATCGGATTGTCTGAGTCCTGGTTGGCTTCTAGAGAGAAGATCTTTCTGTTGAGATGCTTTTACTTTTTTTCAGACTACATGACTTATTTTATTTGGTTTTATTTACTTTGGTTTGACCCTTAGAGGGAAAAAATTGTAATAGATGTTATTTGGATTACTTTATTTGTGGGCTGATGCTCAACTTGGTTTGGCTAAGCTGTGGTTTTAAATTTGAGAGACTTCTGCTGGCAATTATATTCTGTTAAGATTATGATTCAACCAGTTGAGGGTTGATATTGTGACTGTTTATCCGTATCCACGTGGTCGGTCCAAAGGTCAGTTTCTTGAAATCCTCGAGAACTCATATCTCGGATTTGGGGCGCAACACGGGCCTTAGACATAGGCTGGTCATTTGGCTTAGGTGGGATTAGAAAATAAGGGAATAAGAATTTAAAAGGGTAAAACAAGTAATTAGAAGTTAACCAACTTATTTAATTTAAATTTGAATTCAAATTAGAATTCTAGCATGACTTAGGATTCCCCAAAAATAGGGGAAGTAACCACACGTATGGGAGTAGTGGGGGATGAGGAGATTAAGAAGGAAGAAAGAAAAGGAAGAGAGAATAGAGAAGAAGATGAAGGAATATTGTAGGAAGAAGATGGAAAAAGAGAAGATGGCTAAGGAGAAGAAGGAGAAAGCGAAGAAAGTGACTAGAGCATGAAAGAACAAGATTGATCTGGAAGAAAAGAAAGAGAGAAGGAGGCTGATCAAGCAAGCCTTGAAAAGATAATAAAAGCTAGAGGAGGAAAGGGATGATGATTATGATTTTTCTCTGGATCGGAATATGCAAGATCATGAGGTAGGAATTTCCATAGTTCTACAGTAGGCATGTTCATAGAATTTAATCAAGCTATAGAATAATGCATATATGATCATGGTGTTGTATGTGATTGAATTAAGCATTAAATCTAAGAATTTTTCATGTTTGTGTGAAGATTATGTCTAAGATTGTTGAATTATGAAAATTAGGAAGAACTCCTTATTATGGACTTTGATTCATGTGAATTAGTGAAATTATCATGTTTAAGCTTGTATAAAGCTTGGGTTTTGATTATGACATGTTAATTTGGTTTGTACTAGTGTATTTAATGTATGGAAGGGCATGAAGCCCTATAGAGAAAAGCAAATTAGGGTTGAGATTGCCAGTTCGGCAGCTACCGAGGTTGCTACTGAGCAGGGAAAATTCCCTGAACCTGCTGCAGAGGGAGTTCGGTAGGAAGCTCAGCAACTACCGAGCACTTGCCGAGCTCCAAATGAAGTGAAACTTCATAGGAAGCCCTATTAAGCCATTTAGAGTGTGTGTGTGTGTGTGTGTGTGTGTGTGTGTGTGCGCGCGCGCGCTCTTGGTTTGTGTGCGAAGTGCCTGTACAAGATTTTGTGCAATAATATGTATGAACTACCTAGTTTCAATATGAATTGACTATATATATACTGTGATATTACGTACTAGTGTGATTTTGAATGATTGTATCATGACATGGACTATGTGGTATGAGGATAGGGTGTACAATGATCTTAAATTAGTAAATTACTGTGTATAATGTTATAGGTACTCTTTGGTGATCATTGTGTTGTCTGTAACACAAGATGTGTATGTTAATTGCGTTTGTGAAGGTGAATTTCCTACCTAGGGTATATCCCGAAAGGAAAGAGGGCAAATTTCCTGCCTAGGGTACCATTCCCTGAAAGAAAAGAGGGCAGATTTCTTTCCTATGGAACCATTCTTTGAACGGAAAGAGGCATATTTCCTGCCTTGGGTATTATTCCCTGAAAGGAAAGATGGCATATTTCCTGCCTTGGGTATTATTCCCTGAAAGGAAAGCGGATGGCACTCTCTACCTTAGGTTGTATTCCCTAAAAGAATTGAACATTGACAGTTACTTGGTTTTATTGGCAGTGTTTGGACAGTGTTATAAGCAGATGTGTGAACAGTATTCGTGACTTGAGCCTTGGTCTTATTGGCAGTTATGGACAGTGTTACCATCAAGTATGTGAGTGGGATTCATGGTTAAGCCTTGGTCTTATTGGCAATTATGGACAGAGTCCTCAGCAGTCTGTGGATGGTATCCATGGTTGGGCTTGGCCCATCATTCATTTAATGCTTGCATCATTCATTGCATTCTTGCATCATTCATCCATCATAAACATTTTTGCATCATATATCATTTCATGAAATCTGTTTGCGATTGGTTGGTTAGCATTCGCATGCTTATACCCTTGCATTTGCATGATTTGTATTGAGCCATGTGTGACTTTAGTGTGAATTTGAGTGTCTATGTGAAATGATGATTAGATGTGATTATTTGTAATTATTAGTAGGAGTTGATTAGTGAGTGATCACCAATTGAATTGTAAAGTAATCTATGTTGTGGCTAATTATGTGGTATGTATGGTGTGACTAGTGACAAGGGGATTGTCATTGACTTGAAGGTGCCATGGAAGTTGGTGACCTCGGAAATTCTATATCGTACCATGAGGAGATCATGAGTGTTTGTGGTGTAATTTTGCCAGATTCATGAGAATGTCATGAAATATCTTGTATTGGGTTGATTCTAATTTGTATCGTGTGTGTTCATAGATCTTAACATGACAAGTTTAGGTAGAATTGACTATGCATGATAAGAACCTTGATAGTGAACGACTTATGTGTTTCGTGGAAAATTGCATGAATGAACATGCTTTATTATATGTCTATGAAAGTATCTATTGTATTGCTATTGTTTTTTCCTATTGAGCTCCCAAGCTCATCCCTATGTTGATACAGGTGATCTTCTCGAATGAAGTGGATAGCGATGGGTAAACCTTAGCAAGAAGAGAACAAGACTGTGGTTCACTAGGAGGATGGGATAGCTGACAGTGCATTATTAGTTTTTGTTAGGATTGGTTTGACCAGTGAGGGCAAGAACAATTTTGACCTTTACTTAAATTGAGCTATTGGTTTTACTAAACTCTATTATGATGGTTGAAATTGGGATATTGGAATTAGTTTTATAAATTTTATCAGACTTCTGCTGGTTTGTTTAATTATGGTCTGTGGAACCATGGGTTTGGTTATGTATATGTTGGAATTGATAGCCGTATCCTTTTTGGATTCGAAGGTCAATCCCTTCAAATCCTCGAGAACCCACATCTCGGATTTGAGGCGCGACAATTTCCCTTGAGGTGCAAACTTGAGTGTAATTAAAGAAGAAGAATGAATGTCTTTTAAAAAATGGATGCTCAATGTATCTTATAAACAAAAATTTGCCAAAATGTCTCTCGATTGATAATGATGAAAAATATGAATATGAATGCAAATGTAAAGTATGCATGACAAGAAATGATATGCTTATGCTCCTCCCTTTCAGGAGCTAAGCTCATTAGCAAAAGGGATTCACATGAATGAATTTTAGGATGCTTACTCCTTCGGCAATGACGCTCATTCACGAGAGGAGTTTGCAAAAAAGAATTTTAAGTGTTTACTCCTCCGGTAGCGATGCTCATTCACGAGAGTTTTGTAAAAATGAATTTCGGTGCGCATCCCTTCCAGTGGCAATGCTCATTCACAAGAAGGGATTTACACAAATAATTTTTAGGATGCTCACTCCTTCAGTAGCGATGGTCATTCATGAAAGGAGTTTGAAAAAAATGATTTTTAAAGGTGCCTATTCCTCCGGTAGCGATGCTCATTCACGAACGGAGTTTGAAAAGAAAACGATTTTTGAAGGTTCTTATTCCTCCGGTAGCGATGCTCATTTATGGGAGGAGTTTGCAAAAATGATTTTTAAACTTTTTATTCCTCCGGTAGCGATGCTCAATCACAAAAAAAAATTGTTTTAGGGGTGCTCGTCTCTCCAGGTAGCAACACTCATTTGCAAGAAGGATTTGCACAAATGAATGCATGATTTGATGCTTACTCCTTTCGGTAACTAGGCTCATTTGCAAGAGGAGTTTGCTCAAAATGAATTTATGATTTGTTTTGTGTTGCTCATCCCTTCCAGTAGCTATGATCATTCACAATAAAGAATTCACATGAACGAATGAATGATAAATGTTGCTTATTCCTCTTGATAGCAATGCTCATTTGCAAGAAGAACTTGTGCAAAATGATTTTTTTGGTTGCTTATCTCTTCTGATAGCCATGCTCATTCGTAAGGGATTCACATGAATTAATGATAAGTGATGTTTATTCCTCTTGGTAGCAATGCTCATTCGCAAGAAGGGATTCGCATGAATGAATGAATGATTCATGGTTCTTACACCTCTTGGTAGCAATCCTCATTTGCAAGAGAAGTTTGCACAAAATGAATTTAAATTTTCCATCCCTTCCAGTATCTATGCTCATTCGCAAGAAGGGATTCACATGAATGAATGTATGATTTATGGTGCTTACTCTTCTTGGTGACGATGTTCATTCACAAGAGGATTTTGCATGAATAAATTTATGATTTGATTTGCAATGCATGATCTGAAAAGTTTTGAGAGATAGAAGACATTTCATTTGAATTTTTAAAGATCCAAGTGAGGATATAAATTGAAAAAGATATCTTCTCCTTTCAAACAAGATTGAATTTCTTTTTACAAATAAATTGAAAAAGATATTTTCTCCTTTCAAACAAGATTGAATTTCCTTTTACAAATGCACTCAAAGGAAAAACAATACTACAGCTGAAAAATCCATGTAAGCCTTTTCTAGCCAATTCCAAAATTAATTACTGGCTCAACTCAACTCTTTCTCGTTTCTTCATAAGTATGGCCATCAAATGACCAATCCAAGCTCTCAACTCATATTCAATATGAGCCTAAACAAGGAAAAAACACCGATCATTTTGCAATATAATCACATTATCCTTAATAGGGAACTTCACCATCAAACAGAGATGGTAATGTCCCTTGCCAATCATCATGAGCAACAATGCCCCAAGTAGCATAAATTGCCCCAGCATCAGGCTTCGATGTATAAAGAATATCCAAATACGGTCTTGATTCTAAAGGCATAACATGACGTCTATTTAGGGATTTTCTAGATCATATGAAAAGGACCTTGAAAGAGCAAGATTTCAAATAACTTAAACGATGATTCAAGAATGGAACGAAATTCATGAAAGAAATGCAATGTATGCAAGAAAGACTTGATTTTGATTCTTCCTATGAACAAGAATGACCATATGCATTAGATGATTGGTCTTGTCTAAGTGAAAAATACAATGATGCTTGACATAAAATGCCCTTCAAAGGTTACAATTATGCCATTTTTGTAATTCTGAAATAATTTTCTTCAATTTAGATTGAGAAGCAAAAACTGAAGATTTTGACATGAAAAACCTCATCAAATTAAATGATTTTTGTAAAAATACAAAAATGGTTCTTTGAAAGGTTGATGCCTTGACAAGTCCTTTGATGTAAGTCTTGATGCACGATAAATGCATTGCCTTAGAAATCTTCATATATAAAATGTGAACAAAATTAACAAGTTTTATTAACATTGAACAAACAAGATTAACAAGTTAACATGGATCATATGCACTACAAATACAATGCCCTCAAGTCTAAATGAACATAAATTCACAAACCTCTTTATGAAGACAGACTAGAAATTTGAAAGACCCTTAGAGGGTCACATTAAGTGAAATTTAATCCCACTTCAGATGATCCACACCCATAGTGATTAGGGTCGAATCTGGTTTCTTTCATAAGGTTGTTTATAAACTTGTGCTTTATTAAGAAGGATTGAATGCATTGAAGACAATTCTTTTCCTTAAGGTAGTATATGACAGCTAAAAGAGTCAAATAACCTATGACTTATGAAATGAAAGTTTAAAATCATAAAAAGGAAAAAAGTGGTGTACAACCCTTTGAAAAGAGCAGATCACATAACCTATAGAACTAAAGAAAAACAAATTGACAATATAACACCTAAAAATAGGACCGTATAACCTAAGACCTATTCCACGTAACCTGTGAAATGAAAAATTAAAATTATTAAAAAACAAATGTGGTATAGGACCCCTTAAAATAAAGGATCACATAACCCCGCATAACCTGTATAACAGACTCAAAATCAATGCACAGACTAGATCTCTATGGTCCCCAAAATCCTATATTATTACAAAACAAGTCACTTTAGGCCAATAAAATTACAATTAGGCCTTTACGAGCCGAATGAATTACAATTTGGCTTTCATGGGCCGAAAAAAAAATGTCCTAATCTAAATTGGGTCCTTGATCCATGGGTCTTCATCCTTTTGAGCCTCCATTTGGGTCCATGGGATCCTTGATAGTTGGTTCCTACAACAACATAGGTGGGCACCCATCCTAAATGCAAATTGGTCATAAACCCAAGGGTATGGACTCTTTAAGCATAGGTTTGCCTAATGGGCCAAGTGGGGACCCAGTCTAAGGTGGACTCAAAATACAGACATGGTCCTGGACCATGGGTCCAAACCAGATGGACTCCATACATGCATGAGGACAAATTGACTTGAAGTGGCCTAGATCCTTCATCATCTATATGAAGTTTATAGGTAGTTTACAAAGCTCCCTACCCCCCTCCTTATTGAGAGAGTTGGTGGCTAGAGTGGATGCTATTGGCCCTGCTTTCCTCGGTAACGACCTTAGTGCGTGAACCTAGACACATCCAGGTTTCATTCATCGGGTTAAAGGGATGGCTAGCGCAAATGGGCTATGAGTGGAAAGTGTGTGCTCAAGCCAATCAAAACAAACCAAAATGCATAAGCAAACCACTCATTTCAATATTAATAAAGGATATTCTTTTTTTCTTTTTTGGTATAACATTTATGAATTAAAACATATTTGGGTTAATATATTTCTAAGTTGAGACCCAACACACATATCCTAATATTCCGATTTTCTAAGGCCTAAACCGGGTTCTATATGCACATGGGATTCAGGGTTATGCATTTAAAGGACAAAGAAACCCGAAACCGGTTGAACCGACCTCTACACATGGATTTCTCCATATGCTTCTCTAGTCCTTTGGTTCGGGTGGAGCGTTGGGCATCGGTACCGGGGGCAATGGTCACCTAGTCGTAGGCCTACTAGACTCTTGGAGCGTAAGGTTTGCGACCGGGGACAACGGTCGCCCGTTTGCAAGCTTACAAAGCTCTCAAAAATAGGTGAGAATGGGGCGGACAAGGCTTGTGAGTTTAATATTCAAGTGCTAGTAAATTCAAGCGTGCACCATATGACATCCAAGCATTTTAGAAAGAAAGAAGCAATAAATATATACAAAATTGAACTACCAAAGCATGTCATATCAAATTGAACCAAAAAAACACACATCAAACTAGTAGAGAATAAAATAACCTAAACAATCCAAGAAATATTCCAAAATTTGCCAAATAAAATTAAACGAAGGCTCAAACCTCTCAACTCCCCAGTAGAATCGCTAGCTGTGATCACCCCGGGTCGGTTGAACCCTAGGCCAATCGAGTAAAGATTGGAGTCTCCACCATCCATTGGTTTAGGGTGTGAATGGTCAACCATTTTTAAAATTAATCTCAAAATACACTTGAAGTATGATTTAAATGATGGCCAAACCAGAATGCGAGGAGGTTTAGTTAAAAGAATGGGAAGGTATTAGGCACCAATATGTCACCGCCAAAACCCGTGGCACAAATCCCTATGCGGGTGGCACGGATCTCGAGGTGAGACCTTTGGTTCCAACGGTGGAACACGGATCATCGTCTCATTGTCAAGGTAATAAAAGCAATAAAGACTATCTTTATTAAAAACATCAAAGTGCGGAAAACAATAAACCAAATACATCAATGTCATGACTTCAGAAAAGTCAATGAGTCTAGCTCACAATAAACTACAAATCTAAATATTCAACTATCTTATTTACATCCAACAAAATCCTGAAATAAACAAACATAAGTTTCCAAATCAGAAATGCTAGTAAAACTGCTTCTTTTCACTTCTTTTCCCGTCATAACTCAACTTGTAACATGAAAGGTTGTGTGAGCTTGGAATGTTCAGTAAGAAACATATCTATCATCGATGCTCATAAAACACCGTTAGAAAAACCCGAATACAGAAATCAGAAAAATAAAGTAATGAGAAAATTATGACATAATATGATAAATGGATGAGATGCAGTATGATATGAAAATGTATCATTCAAATGCTCTACGCGATATGCTCAATCAATAGAAATCCAATTGAGTATGCAATGTTATGGACTAAGCTAATGTCTCATGTTAAGTGGCCCTTACCCTACTTCACTATCATGATTTAATTCGAGATTCTTGGTCACCAGGAGTAGCAGAATACCCCTCTCTTGCATTCGAGGTGTGTTGACCCATGGTAATAAGGCAACCACAAGAACTGGCATAATGGGGCTTGCAACCCAATGCCCAACCTCATAGGAACCTCACAAGGAAACCTATACTTATTTAAATGGGGATTTCAACCCATAGGTATAGCCAACCTCAAAGGAACCTCACAAGGAATCCTTATAGTTCACCTCTCAGGCTAAATTGGCATTCACATCAACCTAGCATGCATGTAACCAACTATTGGGGTACCACTAGTGTAAGAAACACACTAAATCAATCCCAAATCTAGTATAACTTCACCAAGGGTCTATGGTACCACTTACCAAACAAATAGGGCCACAACCCCAACTTACATTTATGGTCGGCAGGGATGGGGTGTGCCGTGCAAACCCAAGTAGGTCCCCCACAAGTGGGTCCAAGCACACTGATCTTCTCTTGTCCTCATTAGACCAATTCTACACTTAGTTTGGTTCATATGTGGCTTTGTAGGTTGGGTGTACCCCCATTAGAAACAATACAACAACCTGTGTTTTCCAAAACAGGTCATGTCAGCAGCCTGGTCGGTGTACCGGCTCCTGCCAATGGGACACTACTTGTGTCTTTCTAGACCCTGTCGGCAGCCTGGTCGGTGTGCTGGTGCCTACCGACGGAACACGAGACAGAATCCCCTAGAATCATTCTAAATACCATACAATTGAAGATTTATGATCTGAAATCACTTAGAGCACGTATAAACGAATCTAAATCATAATCAAATCAATTTGAGCACTTTAATCATCAATTAAAAAAAATCAAAAAACAAATAATCATGCTCTTAAACATCACACACACATGGTGTAAATCCAAACCACAATCAGAATCTGTAACAACCTGAATAATCCCGAAAACTATAACTTGAGATATTAGGGTAGAATAGTCATCTAGTAATTAATCTCATTAATAAATTAGGATTAGAACTCATAAAATCCTTAATCCTATAAGACACACTAGAAACCTCCTTAAGTCACTAAAACTGATCAGGTTAGCCAGATAGACTTAGGAAGCAGAGTTAATTTGGTAACTGGACTTAGCAGATAAATAGGAAACAAAATTAATTAGCAAGATAATAATTAGTCTAAACAACTATGAAGAATCATTTGAGGCCTCTAAGTATGATCACTCCATTGGTGATTAATTAGGTGATTAAATTGGAATAATAGAACTAGAAACCCAGAATTGCCTCTACAACTGTTTTAATTTACATCCTTGCCCTTAAGGCCTATAAATAGGAACTTAGGTCTCATAACCTCATTTTGCACATCTCTTTTGTTTTGGAGCTCTTGGAGAAGAAGGGGGACTCCAAATCCCTAAATGCACAGTGGAGCAACCTCGGACGCGACCCGACAATGCCTCAAGTTGAGTATACCTTGGCTAGTTTGTTTGTTTATATTCCAATGTTATGATCATGGGGGAAAATCATGTTGATTGTGTTCTTCTTTCCCCCATGAATTCAGTTCATGGATTTCATGTTTTAGGAGTCCAAGCCCCTGAAGACAACCTATATGAACAAGAGTATAACCCCTATGAGTCCAATCTTTATAATCAGTTTTCTAGGTTTTGGAAATTAGGGAGAAATCAGTGAA
>JAUPMG010097789.1:0-12371 GCA_031762675.1 Pachysandra terminalis
GTGAGAGAGAGAGAGAGAGAGAGAGAGAGAGAGAGAGAGAGAGAGAGAGAGAGAGAGAGAGAGAGAGAGCATTTTATGTGATTAAGAAGCAGCAAAACTCTAGCTTTATTTGACAGTTTTAGCCCATTTGAATGGCTCGAATCCTTCTGAACATCCTTCATGGTAGTTGCTCTCCTTAGATACTTCTCTGGTTCTTAGGATTGCTACCCTTTCTTGCAAGTCCCTCTAACCCAACACTTATTGTTATGACTATGATGAGTCTAGGAGTTATAGCTCATTAAACCCAATTACACTACCAATTCATTGTGTCTGTTATAGGTACAATGAACCTGAACACCTCTTATGGGAATCCAATAGATATGATCCAACGGCTCTGAATGCCTAATTTAAGAATCCAAGCAGTTTGTATCGAGTGATGGAGATCACACTGAGACGGTAACAGAGTAATTGTGACCCCAATCACGACTTTATAGCATCAAAGTGTGCCTCAAAGTGCCCTTTACGCAGTCACGTGTTTGTGTAGGTTAAGGATACTTGAACTGAAACCTCCAAACCACAACCTATATCAAGCCACCTGTACCATTGTGCCAAGTGCCAACTTACTACCTCTATTAGATTAGAGGGAATCATTTTCCTAACATGATTTTAAATTTCCAATCTAGTGTTTCAAAAAATGATTGATTTAAAAATAATTAATTTGAAACACCAAAATCTAACAAAAGGATCAATGATCTATGGTGCAATTAAGAAATAAGCTTCAATTGATTCCAACTTTTGAAGCCTTAACACTCAATTGACAAAAATTTACATTGCGTCCATTGTTTATATGTGAACATAAATAGCTTGGGATGCTCAATGGTATCAAAACTTCCAATAATTTACACTTCCAAGTTCCAAGCTAATCATGTCCCAAAAGATTCATGCTTACTATCATTAGAAGTTTCATAATTGCATTCCAAGTCCAACTCGGTAATTGAATAAACCAATCTGCAGACCTGCAATCTCCATTGATCACACGTTTTACTCATTATAGCTGATCAACTTAGGATCTTTTCGGTAAAACTTAAAAAAATAAATAAAAATTAAAAAAGAAAAGGAAAAAAGGAAAGAAAGAAACCAAAAATTTCTCAAATTGCTTTTGGGTTCTTAAAAATAAATATCGAAAAGAGTAACAATTACTCCATATGTTGATCTCTCCTTTCTACCAATTCCCGCTGTTGTATTTTCTTGTCTCCATAGATGGAATTCTACACAATCTGGCCACACCAGTTTCTCAGTATTGGATTTTCGCAACTAGCCCTTCCCATCCCAACATGCCAGGAAGCAGCCACAACCATTCGACCCATCATAAGTCCTTTTACAGCAATCATCAATGCAATCCCTCCTTTAAACAGAGATTAGAACAAGCTCGACCTCTATTCTGGTTCATAAAAGCAAGAGCTAACACCCATTGATCACTGAGGACAAAACATCGACACCACCCTATTGTATCTAAATAATCTGTTTTCAAGTGTCATAATCAAACTGAAAAATCCAGTTCCATCATCAAAATGTTTGTCGACAAACAGATGACATTACTATGAAAGGACATAATACTATTCATGGCTTTACATTTCAATTAGAGGAGAAAATTCGGAGAAATTACATTATTTCGCATATTTTTGTAAATTTAAAGATAAACAAATATTGATGTAAGGAAAATTTTGGAGCCCTTTAAAAAGGAAAATTTCACTTCATTTTTTGAAAATTTAAAACCATCACACTATTCATTCAAAACCCTATAACCTTTCACTTGTGAAGGGGAATCGTGATTTCCCATAGTCATTAGTCTTCTTTATTAAGACCTTTTTTAACACAGCTGCTATGAAGTAAGTCAACTTTTAACCATTATTTCCTCACAAGTCAACAAAAAGAAGAGAATTAAAGGGTGAACAGCTTAGATACCTTCTAACAAACATAATGGGATTCAACCCTTAATGTGCTATGTGTGTGTGCATGAGAGAGAGAAAGGGAGAGGGAGAGGGAGAGGAAGAGAAGGTTAACGTTTGTATATGAAAAGTTTCTCATCAGCTGCAATTATGTATGTAGACCTCACCACTAATATCAGCAAGACGATAGGTACTCTAAGAACAACTCAAGAATCTCCATGTAAAATCCCAAAAAAAATTTTAAATAAATAAAGGGTGATATAGTAATTTGATTTGACCAGCTGGGGGTAGTAAGGTAACTTGACCAACCTTCAATTTTACTAGTATTTGGGAAAAAACCCATATGTCATGATGCCTAATATAGTAGATGGTCCTAATCAATAGTCTATTATGTTTTGTGCACTCCTGATATGAGTTTAGGGAGAATATAAACCCTAAGTATTGATTTTAATAGAAAACGCTCTGTTTTATATATGTTTGAAGGTGATCGAATGATTTATAACTATAGGATTTTGATTCATATTGATTACTATTGATAGAAGATTAGGTTTGATGTATTAAAGCGTTTTTAAATTGATTAAGTTGCTAGAAAGTATTTTTGGTTGAAAATCAAGTGATTTACAAAACAATTTAGGGTTGGATTACATTTGGCAGACTTTTCGGTAGACCTAGAAGGCCTGCCAAAGGTATTACTATTACATCCTTCGGGCTAGGCTGTCGAAGACCCCTTCAGTCTGCTGAAGGTAGAGTACCTTTCAGCTTGGCCTGCCAAACCCTGTGAGGTGTGCCGAGAGGGCCACCAACGATGAGACATGGTCTGTGCTTGGGTTGAATGTTTGGCAGACCAATCACCCTGCCAAAGGACCAACCCAGGTGAGTTTAGTGTAATTCTACCCCAGAGCATTGAAATTTTCCAATTGCCCCCACCTTTACCTTTTTCGGCAGACTGACCACCCTGCCGAAGGTGCAAGTTTGGCCAGTTCGAGTTTATGCAGTCTTAGTGCATTCCTCTACTTCCTTGGAAGTAAATTTAGTCAGTTTGAACTGCCCTTGTGTTCTCAGTGGACTGAAGCTTCTACATAAGGCCACGTAGCAGTACCTAATCTCTAGACTTGAGGTTGGTGACCCATCTAGTAGTTGGTACTTGTTGTGATTAGATAGAGACCAATGTATATCTTCACAGATGGTTAAAAGTTGTAGTTTGGTGTACAGTTAGAGTTCAAAGTGATTGAACATATGTGATGTGATTGTCCTATGTGAACATTATGTGAAGAATCTCTTAATGTTGAGGATTCTAATGAATATAGATATATATATATATATATATATGCAATGGTTTGATGTACTAAATTAGCTTAGCTTTCATTAGTGTGTGTGAGGTGGTAAATCATCACCTTGTTATTGTGAATGGTTCGTTAAGCCAAGAGAATATTTTGGTTGTAAATTGATGCATATGTTTCCATCAGAATTTTTTATGCTTTCTTTATATAATTGCACCACAGATCATTTATACAATTGTTTATGCTTTCTTCATCAAGGAATCTATAGCTGGTTATGGATAAATTGAATTACTTAAATGGGAAAAATAACTCTTCATGCCGGGCCAAAGGCTTTTACAATGAGCACCTCCGGGGCAAATGCTTTTACAATGAGCACCTCCAAGCTGGAGGAACATCCTATTTTTGAAAGGGAATTTCCTACCTTAAACTAATGCAAGAGTGAATTATCCTCCCAATTGGCTCATCATCTCCCAAATCCTAATTAAGAAAAAAAAATGAAGAAGAATAAACATGTAATCAGACCTAAAGTCTTGTTCTTATCATCAAAAAAACATTCTGAAAATCCCATGTATCTCTTTTCTCCTCTTCAATTACTGCCATCATCAAACTGATCCAAACTATGTTATTGTGCTTCCACCAATAAAGTCAACAAGAAATACTCATTGAAGAAGAATGGCATCAAGGTTGAGAATGCCAACCCTGTTCAACAAATCCAAACCAAAACAAAGCAAAAGAATGGAAAACTAAACACAAGCAACACAATCGATACATGCCCATCATATAAGAAGATGCTTGGGAAACAACAAAGCACAAAAGGAAAGGGGAAAAAAAACAAAACGACCTTTTTCGCCGGGAAATTTCTTGCCGTCTTTCATGAAAAACCCACGAATGTCGACGACAATAATATTTTCAGATTCATCGGAATCTTTCAGACGATACTATTGCCAGATTCATCGGAATCTGTCTTGGAGTTCTTCTTCGGCGGAGCGGCGCCGTCGGAGTCTCCGTCGGTGGCGAATTTCGCCTCATTCTTCCTCTTTCCCTTTCTCCACATCTCTACGATCCCTACTTACACTAGCAGATAAATAGATTTGAATTGGGGGAGATGAAACTCTAAGCCCTAGAAAACACAAACCCTCACTCCGCCCTTCGCCTCGACCTTTAAGCTTTTCCTACCATACGGACTACGGTGGAAGATGAACGTAGACTTGATAGAGCGCGTGCCGAATTACGCTCTGCTGCGTTCTTTTAAACTCGACAGTATTGTATCTTGTAGTAACTAACTGCATGTAGAAGATCTTAATCAATCATGACCGTAAAATGGGTGGAAAAAAAATCAATCTGAGTCTCTGACTAAATGGTTTTGGCCGTTGATTAGGATGAATTTGTTAATGAGATTCGATATTTTGGATGGTGAGGCTTATAATATAATATATAGAATATGACATATTAACATACATATTTAACACTAATATATAACATAATATATAACAATATGGATGTATAATTTTACAAAACGACTCGAAAACTTAGTCAAAGTAAACCCAAACTTGATTCAAGTCCGTTAAGATAATGAACTTTTTTCCTTTTTTTGGGGGCTGAGACATAAGCTCGGCTCACGTGCCTAATTATAGAGCTCAAATTCGACTTGTTGACAGCCCTAGCGAAGCTGATTGGGTGGGAATTAGAGTGGGGCATGTGTTTTGCTTAATTTGGAAAATAATGAAACCCATACAAGAGGAGGAATCGAGACTAAATATGCTAGTTATCAATTTGATCAAATAATTTATTATATCTGGTGATGAGTTTATGATATTTTTGTGGATGCCAGCAAACAAGAGACGTTCTGGAGTCCTTGCAAGTAACCGTTGATACTCTACAGTAGCATGTTGATACTACCTCTGTCTAGAGCGATGATCGATGACGTCGTAAGCGATACTATCTTCCGTCTAGAGCGAGGTTCGACAACGTTGAAGGTGATACTACCTCCGTCTAGAGTGATGCTCGAAGATGTTGAAGGCGATACTACTTCCGTCTAGAGCGCTGCTCGACAACATTGAAGGCGATGCTACCTTCGTCTAAAGTATGGCTCAACGACACTGAAGGCGATACTACCTTCGTCTAGAGCGAGGCTCGACGACATTGAAGGCAATATTACCTCCGTCTAGAGCGATGCTCGATGACGTTGAAGGCGATATTACCTCTGTCTAGAGCAATGCTCGATGACGTTGAAGGCGATACTACCTCCATCTAGAGCAATGCTCGATGACGTTGAAGGCGATACTACCTCCGCCTAGAGCGATGCTTGATGACGTAGAAGGTCACACAATCTCGAAAGTACTAAAGTTCGAAGACCTCGAAAGTACTAAGTCTAATAGCTTCGATGGCGTCAAGACTAGATAGTCTCAATGATGTCAATGCTAAACAGCCTTCATGACCATGAATATCTACTAATCCCCAATGCCTATATTGATGTGTTGTGAGACTCGCCAACACTTGGCTATATTTGGGATTATAGGCCATGTCACAGTCTCTCAGTGCATACCCGTAATTATCCAAACGACTTGTGATTGGTCCACCTAAAAGACTGGGTTACATGATGCGTATTACCCCAGGTGAACGTTTTAATCATCGTCAGAAACGGTGGTTTGGAATTATAACTGCAGTTAACATTTCTCCCAACTCTATAAATAGAGGCTCACTTTCCTTGAAACTGAGGATGAAAAACAGAGGAGGAGAAATCACAAAGGGGGAAACTTCTACCAAAATCATCAAACCTTGAACTACATCTAACTTGATTCCTGTTTGGGTACGTAGGCAGCCTGCAAAAAGTTCAATCATAATCTCAATTAGAGTCGTAGGGGTTGGAGAAGCTCTAACACCTTGACCCATTATCTCCCTTAGCTCAGTTCGACCAGTGTTAAACGGTCCACCAGTTTGACTCTTTGGTTCTTCTAGAGACGGGATACGATCACGTATTGATTTAGGTTCCCATCAATCAGTAATATAATACTTGGAGACTATTCACAAAAACACCCACGAAACAATTACTTACTGGAAATTTATTCTCATTAAAATGTTTTTTAAAAATTTTCAGAGTTTGACACAAAATGGGAAGTAGTAGGTCAGCTAGAGACGAAAATCTTAGAGAGTAGAGAAGACGATCACTTCTGTTTGCCGAGAGAGAGAGAGAGAGAGAGAGAGAGAGAGAGAGAGTTGTAGAGAACATATTGTATGGTGTATGTAACAACTCTTTTGTTATACCATTAATGTATATGTGTACATTAAGCTTTAAGTTAATATATAGTTTGTTTTAATTGCTTCTGCTATAGACTACTCCAATAAAACTATTACAGACGTGATTGATTTTTAATTAACCATGAAATGTGTGGTTGCACACAATAGTCATGAATCGAAAATTGGCCAAATAAGTCCATATGTCTCGAATCATGACATGTGTCAATTGGTTCAGTCTAGAGCGAAAACCAAATCGAAAACAATCGATTTGATTTTTTTATTTTTTTCATTTTAGTTTAGTTATGATTTAGAAAACAAAAAACCAAATTAATTTAGTTCGATTTATGGTTAAGGTTTTGACTAAACCAAACCAAAAAGGAAAACTATATACTAGCAACAATGCACGTGCGTTGCACGTGAAGGTTAATCATAGAGGTTGATCTTATGATAATAATAATAATATATAAATTTTATTATAATTGAGTTCGGATTAGGTTTGGAATCAATAGATTTAGGTTCAATTCGAATCGAACTGGGTTCAAGTCAAATGATTTTAGTTTGGGTTACGTTTGAACTGAGTAGAAGCTTACTCATCTAGCCTTATTTACAACCCTTCATCTTGGACTATTGGTATAATTTTATTTAGCACTTTAGCGATTAACAAAGATTTTATAATTTAGTCATAAAAAAAAAAATTGAATTCATATTTTGCAAAAAATTTCATCAATCTGAATAATAATTTTTTTAATTAATTTGTTAAATATGAGGTTTCAATTAGATTGTTTGTTTTTTCATAGTTAACCTAAGCTCTTAAAGTGTTTTAAAATCTGTCCCTTGGGTTGGTTTGGGTTGGGTTTTATATCCCTTTGGGTCGGTTTTGAGTTGAAAAAAGCCAATCCAAATTAATTTGGTTCGATTATAGATTAGGGCTTCGGGTAACCCGATCCAACCCAAACCGAATTAACTCTAATGCTTCTTCTAGTTCTTCATTCTATAATTCATAATCATGTATCATTTCATTTTAACCTGAGGCTTTATATAATAAGAACTTTGGGGTTAATGGTGGTGGACCTTGATTATCATACACCATAACGATGGTTGTAAGTGTTCCATTTTTCAATTTTCTTTTTTGTTTGTTTAGTATTGCATATGATGTTTCTTGCATCCTTTGGGATGAATAAGTAAAATATTACTTATCCACACATGTCATGTGGAGAACAGTCGTACAAGTCTAAGCTTGGAGTGCATATCTATTATTTTTCAAAAAAAAAAAGAAGTATTTAATTGTTAATATATTTTCCCATGTCATGGTATCAAAATTCCATGCAAGATCACTGTGTTGTACAAAGACAATATCTATTATCTAGTGTTTTTCGTACATGAATTGGCATCCTACATTGTTCTCGATTGGCTAGCTTGTTTATCATGTCAAAAACTTATATGATTAATTTATCGATTAACTATAGCGTGTAGTTGAGAAAGACTGGTTTTGTCGGTTAGTATAATTTTTAATTAATGTAATGAAATATAATCAATAGATCGTTTTTTTTCCCTATATGTAAAGATTTGGGTATAATCGATTTATACATTCTCAATGGTTATACTTTTTCAGAAGTAGATATAATCGATTGACATATTCTTGCACGACCAATTGATATCAAATGTTAACCCTTTCAGCATTGATACCCTAACATCCTTCTTTCCATCTTATTTAAAGATTTAGAACAACCTACAAAACCACCTACACCTTATTCCAGTCCTCTTTATTTCTACATTTTTTTATTTCTTACTATTTTAGTCCCCAAGATCTAGCCACTCCACCTTTGTCTTGCGTCAGTTCTAGAATTGGAGATGCTATCCTACGTCATAATGTTAAACTAACAATATGGCTCAAGGATTATTAACAGTTTAACAACTGTTAATTTTAAACATATTTATGCAACCCAAGTCCACATGGTAAAAGCAGCACATTTCCCAATAGACTGACGTCAGAAAGGGCGATAAAGGAGAATGAAAACCGATCTTCTATCATAAATATATAGGACATCCAATAGAGAGGAAGAATGGTTTTGTCTTCTCATATCCACTAATTGATTTAAATCAAATCAAATTAACTTTTATAATTAAATTAAACAATGGACAGGTTTCTCCATTGGTAGAGAGTGGTATAGCCATAAGACAATCTTTTTCAATCAACCAATCAATTCATGGAGAACATACTCAGATTAATGCAAAAAGAATATAACGGTGAAAGAAATCAATTCATGGAGAATGCAAATAATTTATGTGAAGATCAATGAACACATAAACAACATACTCAGATTAATGCAAAAAGAATATAACAGAGAAAATTGGTGAAAGAAATCAATTCATGGAGAATGCAAATAATTTATGTGAAGATCAATGAACACATAAACAACATACTCAAATTAATGCAAAAAGAATATAATGGAGGAAATTGCTGAAAGGATACCTGCAAGTAGGGGATGTCAATTGGTTCGGTTAAAACTGAAAACACAATGAACCAAACTGAAAAAAATTGGTTTGGTATGGTTATTTGTAATTTCGGTTCGGTTAGGGTTTAGAAAATAGAAGACTGAATTAATTCGGTTCGGTTTATGGTTTAGTCCTTTATTAAACCGAACCGAATTAACCGAACTCACCTAAACCGAAAACCAATCTAAAGTAAACTGAACTAAATGCAAACTATGTTAAGAGGGGAGAGAGGAGGGAAATCGTGCTCTCATTCTTTCTTTCCCTGTTCTAAACCCTGAAGACTAAAGATCATCTTTCCTTTCTCATTCTGGTTTCTCTCTTAACCTAAATTTCTAAACCGTAAAGAGCAACCCTAACCTAAGCAATCCCATATGTTCTTTCTCTTCTCTCAATCTTCTCTAGCCGAAACCTAAACGTTCTCTCTCTATCCCCAATCTTCTCTATCCGAAACCATCTTTCACCCTCTATCCGAAACCCTGGTAAAACCCTCTCCACTCTTTGATTTTCATTCTCAAGGCAATCTACAAAGGATTCAACACATCTCACAAATCACAGATACACCCACGCGAATCACACTGGTATTCATTGTTTTTTTCTCTTAAATTACATCATCTAATCTTAATATTTTTATTCTTTTAAGATTTATTTACAGTAGATTGTTTGGTTCAGATTGGCATGGTCTTACGTCTATTCAAACCCACCCAAATAGCATTCAATCTTGCAGGTTTTATGAATTTACCATTACTTCTAACAAATTAATGATTCCCAATTGAGATAAATTTTTCTATTTTAATAAGATTTCATGGTCCATAATTTTTAATTCGGTTATTTCCGTTCGGTTTAGGTTTTTTCAGAAATAATTGGTTTCGTTTTCGGTTGGGATTTTTAAAAATCGATTTGGTTTAGGTTTGAACACTAAACCGAACCAAACCGACCGAATTACACCCCTACTTGCAAGCTCTATAGAAAAGGTTTTTTTTTCCTCAATATTCTGTGATAAAGATTCTGCTTCATGTTAAGAGAGGTGAGCTACTATAAGTTAAATATATTAACACCAAAGATCTCTAAACCAGAGAATTTAAACTTTTACTGAAAGAAATAAACTAAAATTAAAAACTGAAAGATAAAGAAAGAAAAAAATTACCAGAGAGAAGAAAAGAGACCTTTGAAGAGAAGATGGGTGATGCGGTTAAGAGAAGTACTAAAATATTTAGTAACTTTAACATGTTATTGTAGGATTCCAATATTCACTCTAATACTAAAATTAATTTTCCTTACAATCTCATTGTCCTACATCAGCATTACAGTACCAATATTTAACTTGTATGAAGGGATGTATAAAACATTTACATGGTATGTAAGAGATAAAATAAACTAACCTAAAATTAATTTTCCTTACAATCTCATTGTCCTACATCAGCATTACAGTACCAATATTTAACTTGAATGAAGGGATGTGTAAAACATTTACATGGTATGTAAGAGATAAAATAAACTAACCTATATCGCATTCTCCAACCATTCATACATCTTGAATCTAGATCCTCACTGTTCTCAAGGCCTGCAAAGGCAATCTTGTTTTCAGTGGACGGCATAATACAAAGATGACAATAGCAATGTCGCCTTCAAGTTTATAGACCATAGTTTTCCCTTGGAGATCCCACAATTAGAATCACTTAATTGGAACTGATACATATATTATATCAGAATGCAGCAGCAAGCAAGAATGATAGACATAGAGATCCAAAGATAAGGGACAGCAAAGAATGAGGTTAAGCAAGGTTCAGATAGATTGGAAGGTCAACCTGGCACCTGCGACCTGGACCCAAAGCTGAACCAGATTTAGTTGAGACATGTCCGGAATGGATTCAACTGGCATCTCTTAAAATTCTCTTGACTTCATCTTCTTGAAAGATCCTTGATACAATATATTAGGAAGAACCTATGGTCTAAACCAAGGTTTAACAAACTGGAATCGGAGATCGGACTGATCCCGTCCGGTTCCGGTTAGGACTGTTACCGGCCAGTCCAAATTCGGTACAGAAAGCAAATTATAATAATTTTAAATTAAAAAAATTTCAGACCGACACCGGACCGGTGAGACCGATCGCCTGGCTGTCGAACCGACGGAACAAATGGGATCCGTCGTTGGACCAGACCGGTACCTCCAAACTAAACAGGTACCGCCGGTCTGTAACCCAAACTAGACCGCTATGATCCGGTCCCGATATCAGCCAATCCGTGAAACCATGGTGAAGGCGATATCAATGAATTATCTAGAGAAGTTGTCCATATGATGAAGGCGACCTTAGAACAGATAAGACAGCATCAAATCAACTTTGTAAATTCAATTCATCCAACCTCATGAGTAGAAAAAGAAAACTGGATCGTATCAAGAAAGGAATCCTAATTAAAACAGAACACAATCTCAATTAAAACTTTTCTTTTTTTTTTTTTGATAAAACTAAAAAAAAAATTAAAAAAATTAAAAATTTAAAAAAATTGAACGACTAATTGATACATATGACAAAATTGAAAGAGTTTTAATAAAAAAGAAGAAGTAGTACTAAAAAAGAGTTTTAGTCCAAAACAATCTCTGCGTTTAATGATAATGATGATATATAGAGTTATTAAAACTTAAAAGAAATTGTTTGTTAAAAGATAGGATATATAGGAGTCCTAATTAATATCGAACACGATCTCAATTAAAACTAATAAATTTAAAAAAAAATTAAAAATAAACTAAAAATAAAGGAATGTACTGAAAAAATCTTAAAAATACAATTTGCTTTTAATAGTAGTACTAGTTATAATACACGTGAGTTGCACATGATAATCCTGCACTAATAATTAGGGGTGTAAATGAGCCGAGTCGAGCTTTGCCCAGTTCGGCTCGGGCTCGTAAAATCTGGACAAGGCTCGGTAAAATATTTCGAGCTCAGGCTCGCTATTTTTTCAAGGCTCAGGCTCGGCTCGCAAAAGCTCGGCTCATTAAAAGCATGGGAAAAAAAACAATTCAACAATAATTCTTTTCTTTTGTTTAGTTAATTCAGCATTAATTCAACACCAAAAATCTGGATAACAATTCAGATTTATTCAGTTTCAGTTATAGCCCAGAAAATACATAATGAAAACTAAGAGAGAGAAAAACCCATAACATAAAGAGAGAACAAAAACAAAAACAGAAACAGAAACGTGAGAGAATGGCAAACAGACCGTGAGTGAAGATTAAAGTTTGAAGAAGTTTGAAGAGTGAAGAGTGAAGAGTGGAGATTGAAATTTGAAGAAGCCACCACAGTCCCACTCCACACCAAAGCTTAGATGAAACTTGGAAGCTGGGCGGTCGTTTCTTACCGAGAAGATGATGGAAGAAAAGAAAGTCCCAAGAGTCAATTAAATTAATTAGGGTTTTTTAATTACTTTGACTTAA
>JAUPMG010097800.1:0-12371 GCA_031762675.1 Pachysandra terminalis
TTCTTCTCGGATCGGAACCGACTCGGGGATCGTCCCCTTCCGATCCCGAGTTGGATCGGACGATCCTTAACACTATGTAAAGAGGTAGAAAGGCCAAAAATGACCTGGATGTAGTTGGTCAAAGATGATCTGAAAAAGGCGCATGACCATTCATCAAAGAAATTTGAAGACACATGATCATATTGAAGATATGATTTTTGAGATATTGGGATGGAAGGATAGGATTTTTGTTGCCGACCTCAACTAGTTGGAATGAGGCATTTTGTTATTGTTTATGTATAGGCTTTGTTAAATGTGTATGTACTTGTCTATTGTTTCCACAAAAGGTTCTTGATAATTTGATTTGGTCTTGATTTATCTTTTCTATAGATAAATTGGTATTTCGGTACTGATTTCATATTTGAAGGCTTTAACTAGTTCAGTTGTGCTGGTTGTGAGTGGGTCTTTCCATTCATTTGTTCAATTCATTTGTGCAGTGCTCATAGATTCTCATTTGATTGTGCCGTTGGTTGGTATGTATATGGGGTGTAGTGGGAGGCTGCACGTGTTAATGATTCGATATCTTGTACCTATAAGTATTCTTATATTTGCAAAACGTTTGACTTTTTGGATTTTGTTCTTGACATTTTAAACATTTTTTGGTGGTTTAAATTGCTATAGGATCTGCTGCCCATTTGACTGTTCCATTATGATTTGCAATTTTTCTTCTGTACCCTAAATTCGGTAGGTCTGATTGTATTCTAAGTTGCTATAGTAGAGACTTGTTTTCATGTTTAACTTCTTTCGTCTACCCTGGTTTTTATTAGATTGCTTAATAACGTCATTTGTTTTAACATCAAATGTTTTTTGGTTCCACTGGTGACGGTGAGAAATGGGAGACTAAAATGTCTCTGCCATATTCCTTCTCTACTACTATATACATAATATCAGAGAGCCTAATACTATTTTGTCTTGCGTAGTTTATGAATGTTTAAGAGGGTTGTAATGTTCCTTGGCCAATCACTCTTGACTTATAGAGGAAATGTTTCTGCCTCAAATAGACATAGAGTGCCTGAGTTTTTATGTCGGTCGTAGTTGAGCAATTTAGTCTAGTGAGTAGTGTGATTTATTTAGTTTATTTACTTTCTTCAAGAATTAAAAGGGTCCTAACATTGTGTTTATACATGCTTTCATCATTCGTTAGCACTTGTGTTCAAGTTGTTGAATGATTGTTTCGAATGTGGAATTCCCTTGGGGATAGGTTTGCCTGTTTAAAGTTTAAACTTGATCTTTGGCAGAATGATACCCTTTGTTCATAGGCTCTAATCTTCATCTGTATAAATGTAGATGTGAATGGGGCAGAAGTTTTGTCTAATTTAAAAAGCAAGGACCGATGATTTATTATTTTTAATCTGTTATATGGAGCTATATGCTTCTGAATATTCGGATTATATGTTTGGCTTTCCATTTATGGATTTAACATGCTTTCATGCAGGTTATGGACCATCAAATGGCAGATGTTTCCCTGGTTTAGAAGTTCCTGGAAAAGCAGTTGTTGCATCACCATACTCTCGTGGCGGTTTTCAATCTTTCCCACAGATCAAGATCATACCATTGAAATGTTCTTTTGCATGTACAGCGAGTTCTAGCAGTTATAGAAGAAACCCAGATGTCTCTAGGCAAAACAAACACGGGTTCTTCAGAAACAGGAACAGGCAAAACCAAGAGAGAGAAAACTCCGAAAATCTTGAAGAATCTGAACTGTTATCATCAAAGAATGGGCCATTATTCTCTCTCTCCAGTAACCCTAGGTTTCAGGCCACTGCAACCCCTGGACCTAGAGAACAAGAGATTGTCAAACTATTCAAGAAGGTCCAGGCTCAGCTCCGAGAACGAGCTGCAATCAAAGAAGAAAAGAAGATTGAGACCTCGAAAGGACAAGGTAGAGAGAGTGAAACTGTTGATTCCCTTCTCAAACTCTTAAGAAAACACTCATTTGGGCAAGGCAAAAGAAGAAACAGCGGTGGCAGCAGCAGCAGCAGCAGCAGCAGAGACTTTATTATGGACCAGCCAGAACAAAACAACCCATATGGTGAGCAAAACACAACCTTCTCTAATTCAACTAGGGTTTTGAGCGACGAGGCCCAAGAATATAGTACCCCTTCTTTTACAAGACCGGCATCTAATTTCCGACGTAAATCTCCGGTCCCGAGAGTGAAGTACAAGCCCATTTATTATACCGAAGATGGGGCTAGTCTATTCTCGGATTCAAAGTCACGAGGGAATGAAAATAATAGCATTGTTGAGACTCGGCCTGAGACTGATACAGTGCCAGAGCCAGAGCTAGAGCCTGAGCCTGTATTTTATGATGGGCATGAGGAAGTATATAATGAAGTCGGTGAATCCGAGTCTTCCGATACCGATGAAGGTTACAAGGATGAGGTTGCAGAAGAACAGTTATCAACAGAAGAAACAGACTTGAGTGCACTAAAGCTACTGGAACTGAAGGTCCTTGCAAAGACCCGTGGTGTAAAAGGGTTCTCTAAGCTTAAGAAAGGCGAGCTCGTTGAAGTATTGCGTAGAGGCTCTCTTTGATGACATGCTGCATGGAGCAAATGGATTAGGCCACCATTACATGCTGTGTGCAGATGATACCCTTTTTGTAGGTCTCTTTCCAACATTTTTCTTATCGGTGTGAGGTTTTAATTTGACTGATAGCTATGGATTTAACGGAGTAACAGAAAATGAAGCTAGCATTCTCATCTTAAGTTAGGAGTTTGAGATTTGAACTTTCAATGGTGGTTCTTGGGGATCGCATTTAACATGATTTTCTCCTTTTAGTTTAAAGCTCTGATCAATGGACTTGCTTAGCCTCAGATGGTTTGTCGATAGGATTATCCAGATCTGCCAAGTGGTGACCTTACACATCTATGGTGCATAGATATGGATAGGTCTCTTTATCATCAAGCAATCTTTAAAAAGTGCAATATAAGATTGTGGTTGTGGTTTCCAACTTTTCAAGTCTACAAGTTGATTTGATCTAGAATACATTCTTGGTAGCCTCAAGGATCAAACTAGGGGTGTCAATGGGTACCCGATACCCGGCAAATCTGATAGGATCGAACCTGTTTAGAATGATTCGGAACCGACAAACCTGATAGGACTAAACCTATTTAAAATGATTTCGTTTGGATTTATAGACCCGGCTCATAATCGAGTTTGGTTCTGGTTCTATGAAAGAGTATGTCCAATGAGTATGGTTATCGTATCGCTTGGTTCATTGATTATTCTTTATAGATAAGTTATTTGAAATTAATTAAAAAATTAATAGATATATTTAAATAATTCAATAGTTAATTTTTTGATATTAATAATTATAATATTAATTAACTAATCTAATCAAAATAAAATGAAAATTAATCTACAGATTTTTAATTTTTGAATGTTCATTTGTATTAGCCTGTCATTTTATGTTATGGATGGTGCGTAATATGTGTTTATGCAAATATTCTATTTAAATTTAGATAAGTCTAAGTTTTTAGAATGAGATCATTATCATGATAATCAGATAATATTAATATAATTAAAATAAATATTTTTTTTATATACATTAATGTCATAAATATCGGGTACGCAATAGATACCCCGTTAAAAAAACGGATATTTGTGAGTTCGGTTCTGTGGCCAAGGGTGATTACCCCAAACCCGATAGGACTGAACCGACAAAACCCAAATAAGGGAAATTTAAGATTCAGTTCTGAGACTTGCTGGACCCGTTCCAAACCCGACCCGTTGACACCCTTCACTTCAAACCCCATCCCTCATTTGAAATCGTTCTTTCTCTGTCTGACGGTCCAAACCAGTGCCAAAAAGAGAGAGAGAGGACCTATCTTCCTCTGCCTCGCCTCATGTTCTTCCGTCACATTTCGCGCCAAAAGCAAAACTTCGTCTCTTTCAGTCTCATCACCCCGAATCCGATACGTCGTCTCACGTCTTCAATCCCCACTTCTTCAAAGCTCAAGGATTACTACTCCTTCGAACCTCCTCTCTCTCACCGAAGAACAATCTCCCCCAAACCCTAATTTCAACAACTCGATCCAAGATTATAAGCATAGCAACAAGAACCGGAAACCCTCGTATCAACCACCGTCGTCGCTCGATCGCACGGGCTTGAAGCCCTTGCGTTCCGACCTTCCTTTCGATTTCAGGTTCAGTTACACGGAGAGCAATCCGGCGGTCCGGCCTATCGGACTGCGTGAACCCAAGTACTCTCCTTTCAGGCCTAGTCGGCTTGATAGGGTATGGACCGGTGTTTGTGCTGCGGCTGTGGATCCAACCGTGAAGTCCGTGGACGGGAACGAGGACCTGAATTTGGAGGAGAAGAGGCGGAGATCGAGGGAAGCTGTTTTAGGGGAGCCGCATTCGGATGCTGAGACGAGGATTCTTGTGGATAAATGTCTGAGGTAAAATGCCAAAAAGCAAGTTAATCTGGGTATGTTGTCTAGTTATTTACTTTTTAGATCATGATCAATAAAGATTCGAGAAAGCTTGGTTTTTTTTTTCAAGGGAATTCAGTTGAGTCGACATAGTGGATAGTGTTGAATCCTGAATGAGTATAATTTTGTTGTTGAGTAGAATAGATCTACTATATTCTGCCCTAGCCTTTAGGAACATTTTCAAATATGATTCAATTTTTTTTTTCCAGGGTGAGTAATGAGTATAGGTCCTTCAAAGATAAGAAACATTTGTGGAAACTTATTAGAAAGACTGGGAACTTAAAACATGACTTATTTAGATGCTGAAGTAGGCCTAAATCATGATAATATATATATGCCAAGAAAAAAAAATTAAATGAAATGTTTATGGATAAATTCATAGATCCCTTTTTGAAATAAAAATGGAGCAAGAGCCCTTTGTTTGAATGCTTAAATTATTATTATTATTATTATTTTTTCTAAAATTCATTCAAAAAAATATGCCATTTATGCCCGCTCTGTGGGTTAAGTAGGAGTTGAAAAATGAGAGAGAAAAGATTTGAGTAAAAACTATTTTATTTGAAAAAGAAAAAAAGAAAAAAAAGAGGAAACCATAAAGGATAGGATTTTTGGTTTGAACAGTTAAGAAAACTATATAGGTTAATTAGATTTTCACTTCAAATCTACCCTTTTTCATTTCCATAGCCTCGAAAATTGAAACATTTCTGCAATTTCAGCAGAAGAGATGCTTAAAACCATGTCTCCAAAGGACTATTCCATGAATATGAATTGAACTGGATATTTATTTTATCCCTAGACCATTCATTTCCAAATATGTATGAAGTTTGAAAGCCATCAATTGGATCAGTGACACATTGAATTCACATGTTTGAATACTACCAGTGTAGATAAGAAAATGAAAGGTTATGTTGACAAAGAATTTTTTCTTTCTCCTAATTTTAATGGAATTTTATGGAAGGAAGAATTGGTATTGTTTTCTTTCTTTTAGCATTTTCAATTTTTCTTTATTTTTGTTAATGATAAAAGTGATTCAGATTACATTTGCTGTTGCTTGTGCCTTTTCCATAATTTTTGTCCATGGAAGCATTTCTTTAGCAGGTACTTATTTATTTATTTTTTTGATCGGTAATGAAGGTTATGTATATTAGATGAAAAGATAAAAATACAAAAAGAATTTAGTAAGAGTTTAGCAGCTACTTATTGAAAGAAAGAGTTTAGTAAGCGAGCCTTAATGGTTGATAAGTGATTTTCTAGCTAGAAGTTCCATATTCTTTTGAAGCTGGTCTCATTGGCGATAGATTTAATCGCAGTTCATATCTTTAATGGGTTCCATATATGGATTCTTTCTCCTGTAATCTAAGACCAGAAAAAGAGTTTCTCCACATTTAGAGCTTATGAAGTCACACATATATGATCTGTGGTTTTATAGGATCTGACCGTTGGTAGATTCTCCTCTGATAACTTGAAAACTATCGGGATCAGGGGAGATTTTATTACATGACCTTTTGGGGCAAGGATCGGTAAGGAAGGAGGGATAGAGAGAAATAGCGATTTCATTGACTAAGGCAGCTTGATCATTGTATTGAAAGATAGTTGAATTTTTATGCTGTATGCTTTCCACATAACTAAGAAGCGACTCCTAAGTCCTAAATGGCTTCTGCTCATCAGCTATTCTCATTGTGCTTAACAATAAGAACTTCTTGTGAAGTCATCTACGAAAAGGTGTGAGATCTTGCAACTGAAAGGATGAAAGAGGGCTAGAGGAAGATATTACTAATATATTTATATAAAAACTTACATGGTATTAATTAGGAATGATTTGAAGGTGCATAATCTAATTGAGGATTTGATCTTTAAGGGGCTGAATGGTAGAACAGGATTCATGTCACGGTTTCAAATTTGGTTCATTTATTTCGGTTCCTGAAGAACTGATCCAATAGATACTTTAGCCACTTTTTTATTGTAATAACCGGGACGTACCAATACCCAGAGGTTTCAGTAGGATCGACCTGCACGTCTTATGTACACACAAGCAAGTAGAATTACTTATTATTATTCCTTGACCAGTTTTTTTCTAACGAAAATGGTATTAGAACTCATGACGAAATGCACCTGTAGGATATTTACTTTCAGTCTCCACAGTTTACAGTTTTATTTTTGCTTTTTACTTACTTTTACGTTGTTATGTTGACGAGTTCTTTTGTAGGGAGAGATGGCCTAACTCATAACATGCTGATTGTTATTCATGATCACTGGAAGCATGCAGAGGCTGCCAGGATAAAGTGTTTAGGAGTGCCCACCGTCGACATGGAAAATGTGTGCACCCAGCTCGAGGTACTTTGTTTCAAATCGTAAATGCTAATCTTGTGTCATTTCCTAGTGATGGTTTTATTAAAGGAGGATAAGATGCATACTTTTCTATTCATAAAAAAAATAATATATATATATATATTGATGCTTACTTTTCTTGTGTAGTGTTCTCGTGAGGATTTTGTGGGAGGAGGATATAATAACATGCTAGTATGAAATGACATCATTTGGTTGCCATCGTGGTTACTTTTTTTTTTCTATGGAGTTGTAGAAACTATGCACTGATTCCATAATCTATAACTAACTAATCTTGTATTGTATGATCACCTGGTTAACAACATTTCTTGGCATGCTTGCACAGGACAGTTCTAGATGTTAGTGTTGTGTGTTTTACTGTAGGTGTTCTCATCCTCAAGGCTATACCATGTTCTTTCTTTATATTCATTTTCTCTATATCGTAAATTCTTTAGTATAATAGTACGTAACTGACACCAGTATTATTTATTTCATCATTATATAATTATTTGATGTAACTTTTGTACAGGGGCAGGCATTATAATCCCAAGAAAGCACCTGTAATTCCATTAATACTGTGGAAACCACATGAGCCTCTTTATCTGAGGCTGATCAAAACGGTAATTGATGGCCTAACCATTGAGGAAACAAAAGAAATGAGGATGTTTTTATATGACCTCTAATTCAATAAGCAACACCTGCAGCTAAAAATGGTTTTTATGGTAATCTTATACCAATGATTCGAGATGCCTTTCTTACTGATGAGCTGGTACGTATAGACTGCAAGGGCCTCCCAAAGTGTGACTACAAGAAAATTGGCTGCAAACTCCAGGTAAATCTTCAAGTTGTTTTGAACACATCTTTCCTTACTGAACTATTTTAATGTAACTACTTATATTATACCCTTACCAGTAACTTGGCTGCGCATGTTGTGATAGAAAAAGAACTCTTTTGTGGAATGCATTCCTGCCTGACAGGTAGCATAATTTTTAGGACCATTTACTGTATTTCTACTAGAATATGTCCTTCGTCAAAATTAAATCAATTCAATTATTGCAGCTATCCAATCTATAAAAACTTTTCTTTCCTTGCACAATTCGCTAGAATATTCCTGACCATTCAAAACGAATGGAGTAAACCAGATGTTTATTAATAACTAGATTCTCTGTTTATAAGCAATGTAAAATACACTCTTTAAATCTTTACACCAGTGATATCATATGTTCTATCTAATAGATCACAAGTAGCATTGAGATCTCTGATACCCAGATCCGTCACCTCACCTGTCATACCCATGTTTTTGACATGGCTTATGTATAGTAAATGATCTTGTGATAGATCTTACCCCGTTATTAATGACCCTTTAACATCTGTGCCTTGGTGATGCACGACTATGGTGTGAAATGATTTCTTTTAAGTTTTCTGATGATAACAGGATTTGGTGCCTTGTGTCTTGGTGACATTTGGGAAGGAGCAGATTGTCGTGTGGAGGGGACAGAACTATAGTCCAACATTGGCCGTCCGGAACCTTAACAATCATAATTCATTTCATTGTCTGATCAACTGCTCAGATAGTGCTACAAAGGGGACATAACACCTCAGACAAAAGCATCATCCAGAAGTGCTACGATTGACTTGCTTTCTTCTGAAAGCAAATTACTGGCAAGCACTTGATTATCGTCCCTGGGGGAATATGCTTGTGCTGTTATGTGCAGTAATGGTAAGGGAAGAAGATATGTTGGCCTGTCTTTGATGCTGTTGAGAAGACAGAACAACTCCAACAGTTGAGTGTTCCCCAGTGGTTGAAACACAGTTAAAATGATTGTTATCTGTCACAAACATGGAGTTTTTGTTCTGTATTCAGCTTACTAATGCCAATTTAACAGGATTTGACTGTTCTTCTATTTGTTAAGGCTGCGTTTTGCACGGTTTGTGCTTTTGGATAAGCACTCATTGGATAAGTGACCCAATAGGAGCTCTTATCCATGGCAACAATAAGCTGCTTACTTGAAGAAAAACGCCGTTTATATACTAATATTAAATTTTAGAAAACAACCATGAACGTAAAAATTACATTTTTAATAAATATTACATTTTAATAAAAATATCTAATATTGTTTCCCATGCCTCCTCTCCAAAAAAGTATTATATTTTTAACACCTATAATAAAAACCATTTTATTTTGGATTGGGATCTCTCCGGTTACAATCACCTGTTAAGTTGATTTGAAACCAATCAGAAAATGACATGTGGAATAAAAAACTTATTTAAAAAATATATAAAATTTTCAAACACAAAAATTGAGGATAAAATTACTTCATAATTAATATTGATGTGACATTTTTTCCTACGTGTCATGTTCTGATTGGTTTCAAATCAACTAACATGTGATTGTAACTTGAGAGAATTCAAATATTTTTATATATTAGTATAATATATTCTACGTATTTTGATCACGTCTTGGTCCCGTGCATCGCACGGGTTTTCTGCTAGTAAGCTATAAGCACTTGTATAAGCAGGGCGAAATGCAGCCTAAGGTTGCGTTTGTCCCCGCTTCTATAAGTGCTTACTGCAACATATAACTAATATAAGCACTTTTTAAAATTAAATGTGTTTGGTAGCGTTTATGGGTAAGTGCTTACCCATACCAGTAAAGGAAGGCTACCAGCTTCTCCCAAAGGAAGGCTACCAGCTTCTCCCAAACTCTTATGCGTTAAGCTATTTCACAACTTTAGTAATATTTTTAAAATACTTACTTTACCCCTAAACTTTCATAAGCACTTAAATAAATGTTATTTCTAAATTGTAATAATATTTTTATAATATCTATTTTACCCCTAAACTTTCATAAGCACTTAAATAAATATATTTACCAACCCTATTTTCTTCAAATAAGCAGTTTATTGTTGCTGTGGATAAGTGCTCCCATTGAGCAACTTATCCATAAGCACAAACCGGGCGAACCGCAGCCCAAGAGTTGTCAATATTTACTGATTACTACGCACTGTTACGTTCCATTACTTTTAAATCTCTCAGTTTCATCCTTGTAGACGATCAATATTCTCCGGTGTTACTTGTCACAAATTGTGCAGAAGTTGTGGCATAGTGAAAACCTGTTTATATAAGAAATCCGGAGTTCTCCCAGAAGCTTTGATGAAATTTGGACAAACCAGGACGTTAGCCTACTGTCATAACCATACTGATCATGGAATTCCAGCGTAAGCTGTTTGTGTGATTAGCCCACCAACTGCATGTCCCAGGATTCACTTTGACATAATCTCTGACTGAACCATCTAGAAAAGTACACAACTTCGGTGTGGTCAAATGCTACGAACAACTGACAATAACACTGTCAAGTAATACTCTTAGGGCAATACGATAAACCAAGAAAGACACGGATGGAAATATGGTGAATAGATTTGAAATCTCAGCCTAATTAAACGAGACAAAACATTGCATTTGGGATTTTGTGCGGCCAACCAAAAGAGAAACGATTTCCTCATAAACTAAAAGCCCACTCGTCTCCATGTAATGGCACCTGCTTTTTCATTCATTGGTTTCACTTCCATCTGCACAAAGTGACTTTGATGTACATTCGGTACTTCGTAGTTTACCATTTCCAGGCTGCTACCCCACAAGGGGGGGCTTGTTTTGACACTAACATTGTGATATAACTTTGTTAGATCTGCTTCCTGCTATGATCCATTACTCCAGATTCCCTTCCCAGAACATCAGATCCTTCAATAAGATAATAAACAGATAAGATTAACAGAAAGACCATGAAATTTTTAGTTCTATCTTTACTTTGTATTATTATTATTTATTTTGTGTTTGTGTGTAAATAGAAAGATACCAATCATCAAACTCAATTTCACTATAAAAGCAGCTCTGTTGTTGATACAAATTGATTGAGTGCATTGAATTGACATACAATATTACCGCTACAGCCAACTTTGCATTTTCCTAAGGCATACAAACGCCCATCTGGAATTTTTTTTCTTCTAAACATTAGAACATCATCAATAAAAAAAACTGTTATAATAATACATTTTGGCCCCACAAAGATTCGTATGCACAAATGCGATGAATATATCATTTTAATACATAATGAGATTACAGGAGACTAAGAAGATAGGCTAGAAAGGAGAAAGAAAAAAATATATATATGAAAAGGGGGTAATTAATTTTCATCTTTACCTCGGCCGTGACAGGTCATCTTGGACCAGACAATTCAACAGCTTGTAGACAGTGGGTGGAGTCAAGGATCCACTCGGAATTCCGGTTGATGGGGTGCTCAACCTCCTGGATCACCTCCACCTTTTGCCATTCCTCCCATCTCTCTGCTAAGCCATCGCCTTCAAGCATTCTAACCACCTCCGACATCTTGGGTCGGTCTGTAGGAGTGCTTTGTGTGCATAGTAGTGCAACCTGGATCAACTGTTCCACTTCAGCCTCAATATAGTTTTTCTGCAAATCAGGATCAACCAGCACGTCCAACTTCTTCTCTTTCAGAAGTCCTTTAACCTGAGGAATTGAACAGACAATTCAGGTGGTTAAAAAAAAAAACATTTCTCTTAATGGACAACTCAACTTTTTTGGTTAAAAAAAGAAAAAAACAAAGCAGAGTGCAACCATCCCAAACCAAAACTAAATGGGTACAGCCCTAAACATCGGATATGTAGTTTCAGAACTCAGGGGATCATCAACATACATAAAAGGTCGAGCACATCAAGAGGACGCCCAGAAATTTAGTGGCGATTATTGTATTACTCCCCAAAAGATTAACACTATATCATGAGTTATGGTTCAATTATTCAGAAAAAAAAGAGGTTTGGGGATATTATGTGATGAATGCATTTCAATCAAAATGAAAGGATAATTTCACAGAATAATCCTAAGCCCAGTTATTGCTTTTATATAACAAAATGTTGGGCAACCAAAAAGCAACATATAGATACAAATGTAGTCAAGGTGGGTTCAGACAGATGAGCGGGAAGACCGAGTAGGAAAAGATTACTTATGAAGTAGCCAAATGAATCTAGGACAAGCACCAGAGGAAATTAAAATAAAGAAACTTGACAGATGGTTTGGGCATGCTAAATTAAAATTTATGAATGCGCCCATAAGAAGATGCAAGCCGAATGCTCTCTAACTTGCAAGGATCAAACTGATGACGACATGGACGAAGATGATGAAAGAAGACAAACATATGGTAAAAATTAACCAAAGTTATGTTCTTGGTGTGCTGGAATGGTGGAAAACGACACATGCTGCCATCCCAACTTTAAGGCAGCATTAATTAATAAATAGAAAAGTAGGATTCTCCATATGATATCAAACATATTAACGAATAGCAAAATTAACTTGAAAGAAATACCGGTCATAGAAGCATAGACAACCAATTATATTTTAAGGATGGTAAATGCATACCCAATCAAGCAACATCACATCATCGTCGTTTGCCAGCCGAGCAAGATCAAATGCCCGTTGTCCAGTGATAAGCTCTAGAAGCATGATCCCATACCCAAAAACATCAGTCTTCTCGGAAGACTTTCCCGTGGAAAGGTACTC
>JAUPMG010097821.1:0-12369 GCA_031762675.1 Pachysandra terminalis
TTCCCATTTCTCGTAGGTCATCCAAGTATCAGAAATAAAATCTGCAAAGAAATGTTTGCGTATGAGGATGTGCGTCCTGTGTACAAGGATACACTAGTACAATCTTCTCATATCTTCTATTAGAACCTGACACTGTCAAAGTGTCAATGCATAAGCTCCAGGGGGTGCCTTTGAATCATAACCACTCAAATGTTTCCGACCATGTATACAATAAACAACCATTATTAGGGTGCATTATCTCATGGTGATTTCCTTCATTTTTCTATAGTTGGCATAGATGCATGTGAAGCTTTATTTCACTTTTTGACTCTCATTACAAACTTTTTAAACCAACTACATTTGTTGTTTTAGAATTTAAGTCATCTCAAGAGGAACTTAGAAACTCAACAAGTTTCCTGACTCGTGTTGATATGAGGCTATTGGATCACTTACACATATTTCATCTTCATGTTGCCATTACATCCAAGTTACTCTGACCGTTGTCAGTCTCAATAACTCAATAACAGAAGATTTGTTTGTTAGATGAACTGATGCAGAACCATTCTCTGACTAAATACTCTCCTAACAAGTTCTGGTATGCAGGACATAGCTTGATCCTTAAACAGAAGTGGTTGCAATGTACAATACAACACTTATGATCAATTTTTTCTCCATGAATATATATAAAGATTCGGAAATTCAAATGGATTTGAAATTTAAGGGGAAAAGAAGAAGAAAAGGAAAGCGATTAGAAAAGATGTAGCTTATTTGCACTTAACAGGAACTTAATTGCCAGCAAGATGGAAATAAATTAACTTTGATCTTAGGAAAAATCCCACTTGCCAAGTACATACTAAAGGCAGATGATGAAATTCAACTACATATCCAGAATATAATGAAGCCGTCACACACTCAATTTCAAGGGATAGCAGATACATGAAGTAGGATATATCATGAAGAGTTCTATTGGTGTCTGCTAGTCTGTGCCTTGAGCAGCTAAAAAGTTTATTACTTAAAACCAATATAGTTCCACCAAAAAAAAAAACCAATAGAGTCATGAAATAATCTTGTGTTGAGGAGTTTTTTTTTGGTATGTGTGTGTGTGTGTCTTCAACTATAATTTGAAATTGCGAAATTGTATTTTCTAGAACCATCAGAAAATTAAAAGTTGTAATGGCATTTTTTCAATTTATTAAAATCTGCTGAAGAATGAGGAAGAGAGTAATTATCCTTTTACAAGTTTTAAATAATGAAGGTTCCTCTTTATTGCTTTGGAATGATTAATAAATGTTCTTGAGTATGTGAACCTGAAACTAATGGGACAAACAATAACTATGGGGAGTTATATTTTGAATTACTGAATAATTTTTCTTTTGTGATTTAGATCTTTATGAGATTAAGATAATTGAAAATAGGCTTTTAAAGAGAATGTGATTTCCAGATGGACTTCATATTTGGTTATTTTAAATTTAATGTCATATATTCATGCAAGTTAAAATTTTTTCCTTCTCTAATCAGGATGGTTAGTGCTGAAGTAATCTGAAACTTCTAAAATTTTATCCTTCACCCAGAAATTCTTCAGAAATGATACATGTGCCTGTATATATGTCCAAAGGCCAAAATGCACAAACAAATGCGACCATGGACTTCTATATAAAAATAACACTTTCTTATCCACCTTTTGACCTCTTGAAAGATCAAAGGCAACCAGTGAAAGGAAAGAATAGCCAATGTGGATTGCCAATGGAAGAACATTCTCCTGGATCTTCCCTCTTTGGTTTGCTACTTCAGATTTTCTTTTCTTCTTTCTTGTATGTAACTCAACATAAAAGTGGGTCCCAGTGTCGATGCTTTTCTTATAGAAATGTGTACTTTTCTTTCTTAAAACCCACATTATTTCCGAAGGCTTGTGCGGAGCACTGGAACCATAGAAGAGAATTCTTGAAAGAAGGATCACATGCACCAGCCCACATAGTTTTGAAGCTTAATTAAGGCTAGGAACGGAGATGAGTAGTTTACATGAAAACATGCTGATATGTAATGTAGTAATGGTTGAGATACAAGGAAAAGGAAGATTTTTATTCTTGTATGGACCATATAAATCTAAATGAAGCCTTCCAAGTTAATTGTTGCTGACTAAATCTCTCTCTTTCTCTCTCCAAACAAAACGAACATTAATACTATTATTCAAAAAAAAAAACACATAAAGAGCATTAGTATTCACATTTATTACAATAATTGTGCTTACAAGGATGATTTATGCTACTTTAACTTCTTTAAGGACTTGAAACAGGACCACAGTTTCTTTACCACTTAAAAAGGATTGTACCTTCGGATATGCTCTCTGCATGGATCGGAGGGCTACTTCCTTGTAACCTATAAATGTATGTACTAACTACCAACGCTACATCTTCATTGACTCAAATGAGAAACAGTGTACGGATGCATTACTGGGCAATTCTTCTTTGGCAGCAAGTTCCTTGGCTAGAAGTGAAGTTTTCACTTTGCAAGAGTTAGCCTACTGCCAAAGGAGATTTGCCCGGCAATTCCCCTGTATAATTATACCTTTTTTTATGCACCAAGCATCTACTTTGGCACGCACCATTAGAGGCAACACTTTCTTTTCTTAGGAATTTTAACAACACCCCATTCAAGAATGCATGAGCTTGGGTGTGTTCATGCGTGCTCGCATCCCCACAAGCAGGGTTTTTTTTTTCCTTTTGTGTTTTGCTCATGTTTTGTTGGGAAGTAGGAAGAGAACAAATGATGGATATGCAATTTTTAGTTTAAGTTTGTTAATGGTGAATCCGATCATATAGAAAAACATCAAGGTTGAGTTAATTTGGAGCATTTCGCATTAGAGGTGCTCAGAACACTCAGCTACAAGAATTTATATACATCCAAATTGGTTGTTTATATATATTAAGATTTCACAATCAAGAAGAAGTGCAAGCTCATAAATAGATGGTGCTATCTTTTTGTTTGTGTCATTTTAGAATTGGTTTTTTTTTTGGCTAAAATTATGATACCGGAACGGTACCATACCTGAAAAAATCAGCGTAAAAGTGCATTTTTTTTTGTCATTTTAGAATTGGTTTTATGTTTGGCTAAAATTATGATACCGGAAAGGTACCATACCTGTAAAAATCAGCGTAAAAGTGCATTCTTTTAGTGTGAGAATGTATCCTATGTTTGTGCAAATCACCTGTGCATTGGCGATTGCTTGTGAAATTGCCGCTGCATTGGTTTGTGTAAATTGCTAGCATCCAGGCTATTTGCAGAAACACGGGATGATTTATTTCTCTTCACAGTACTTCCCATAGTAAAACTCTTTTATGTTCTGTAATATCAGTTTTTCTGAAATCTGTGTTGTCTAATCGAGTTCTTTCGGGTAAAATAAAGTAGTATTTTTTCTTTTATTTCAAATTCTTACTACAAATATTCAACCTGTTTATCTAGTTTGCTAGAAATTTCTTGGAGAAAGCATAGTAGCAATGGTAGTGTGGATATTGTTGTGATACTGGGATTTCAAGAAATGCAGTTTATAAGCTTATCTCTCTTAGAAAAGTTCTCTGTCAACCCTAAACAATATCAATACTTACAGATGTTCCCGAACAATTAGCCATCAAAACTGAATCTAGTAAAATGAATGAAGTTGGGTTAAGAATAAGTCCCTGCTTTTTTTAATGGCAACTGGTAAGTTATCCTATTTTAAAATACGTGTTTATTTTAATGAATTAACTTTTTTCATTAAAATATTTATTCAATGGGAAATTTTGTTAACCTTTCATTCTATATACTTTCTAGTATAACAAACTTCCATTCCCCAAAATATGCTTATACTATCATGTTTTGCTTATTCACTAATTATAAATTGTTACTTCAAGCAAACGGTTTTCTAGACAAAAGTCCAGGCTTTGATGAGAAGAGTATAATCTGACAAAGAAAAAGAAAATATTACTCTATTCAGGAAAGGGAAAAAGAAAAATCCATGTAGCCTTTGAAGCTTTTACAATGATTTTAAGATGTGTTAATAGTCATAAATAAGAACTCTAAGAAATTAACCTGTCCTCAACATCACATTCCTTATCGTCGAAATATTGGACTAAATTGGTATTGATTAATATTTTTACCTATCTGAGGAATACATATAAGCAATGCAACTTATTTCTTTTATTTCAAGGTTGATTAAGAATTTGAAAATGATTGTCAGGAGTATAAAAATGCATATGGAACTTCAATGAATACAAAATATCAGTCTCATATTTTGACGTGGCAGACGATGGCGGCAAGAAAGGATCCATGTGTTTGCCCCAAGGAGTCTCCTCGTATGGCAAGTTTCAGCTCAGCAGCTCTTCTTTGTGTGTTCAAGTCTATCTGAGAAAATTTAGAAGCAGCTGTTGATAGAGAAGGGATCAAATAGAAGGTAGAAGGCTTATATGGATAAAAGAAGTCTATATCTGGCTATATCATCCCTCTGCATCCATATAAAAAGGCTCATCCAGTGATGAAGTCAAGCAGGCTGTCAGAAGGTATGACATTGTCGATCCCAACCATCCATATGGTCATGAACTCTCTAGTTAATTCATGTTGATGATGCTTCTGTCCATGTCAACTCCATGATGTAAACTTGTATTAGACTTTTTCTTTGTAATCACAATTTCCCTGCAAGTAAAACAAAGAAAATGGTTTTTTTCTCACATGGCTGAGGCCCCTTCTTCTGAAAAAAAGCTTTCATGTTCTGTATTATAGATGCTTAAAAGCAATTTACAAACCTACATGATTTATTCATCCTTTTCCATAAACATTTATTGGCTAGAATTGAGTTATTTTACCAAGAAAACCAGTTGAAAAATTATGAGCTTATGGAAAGTACTATGAAGAAAAATTAGAATAATTTTGAGTTTTTGTTTAAATGTGAGAATTTAGTAGTGAAGCTTTTAACAAAACTCCAAATGCTTCTATCAGATTCCGAGGACATCTGACCAGATGATGGAGCTCACATGGCCTTGCAATTGCATCTTCATCAATCCTTGGAAATATTATTAAGAAACTGACAAATTCGATTGTTTATTTGTCAAACTACAAGTTATTTATCATACTCATGCTTTGCCACATGGCTTCTTTGTCAAAATATATCTCTAAACTGAGTTTGGAACTGAGGAAAACTGCATTTTTAGTATAAATTTTATGAATTGAATTTAAAGCTCAAGTTCTCAAGGATACCCTTATTGGTGGCTATCCACTGCTTAGCTCAAATGATAATACTAAAGTCTTATCAAGCTTAACCTCCAAATTAAGGAAAAGGAATAGTTAGACCCAAAAAAAAATGAGCATTTTTGGTATAAATTTTATGAAATGAATTTAAAGCGCAAGTTCTCAAGGATACCCTTTATTGATGGCCATCCACTGCTTAGGTCAAATGATAATACTATAGCATTATCAATCTTAACCTGCAAATTAAGGAAAAGAAAAAGTTAGACCATAAGAGGCTGACTCTTCCAACTACATAATAAATCAGAAAAAGGAAAAAAAAGGTACCTGTAGTATATTTTGGAAGCAGTCCGAAACAATGTTATAAAATGACCATGCAGCCATATATCAGGGTAATTTTCCTTTGGCAGAAAACGGGCATGTGTATGACATTACTGCCAAAGTATAATTACACTTTAATTCCTCAACTCCACATGTCTTGCCTCATGCACCACCATTGCATTGTATGAACTTGCAATGTGCCTTTTGTACTAAGTGTAGTGCATTTCAATTTGGATATACTGCAGAGAGTAGCCATAGGACAATTCCTATGTAGCTGCATCATCGATCCTCTCATGAAGGCTCAGAACCTATCAACCTCTTAAGTTACTCTCTGTTTTGAGATTTAAATGCCTTACGGGCTCCAAATGGTTGGGAATAGATACTTATCATGAACATGTTAATTGGACTCCATACATCGATTCAAATATTGTTTTCTCTCTCACTGAAAGTATTTCTTCTGTGTTTCAATGCTGTGTTAATGTTTAAACAAAATTAAACTCTTCCCTTCTCCTCCAATTAATGGAATTCAATTAAATTATCTATTATCCATTCTAAACTTCAGTGATGACCTGAACTGAAAGTTATACTTGTATAGACTAAGCAAACCGAGGATCCAAAAACCCTTCAAAAGGGACTAGTTATGTTCCCAGACTCCAAAATGTTACAGAATGTTATAGATAACACAGTAACTATATAACGTTCTAAGGAATAAATTATATCGTTTTACATTGACATGTGACATATGTATGTCATGCATGCATCAACAAAAAACAAAAATTAACAGTCTTTTCATAAATTCTCTCAAGCACTCTAAGATGTCATTCCTAGCCATCTTATCTTACAGTTTTTTCTTTAATTAATGTATTAGTATTTTCCATGAATTAAATGGCATGTCTAATTAGTTTTCATCTTTTTCTTTGAATTTTAAGTACAGGTAAAAATTGGAAAGGCTTACAGTCATTTCTTTGTTGGAAAGATACCAGAGGCTTCATATAGACAGGCATTCAGTCATGCACCCATACATCCCATACATAATGACATAAGTGCGTGCATGAATGTAGAAAATGATGCAGGTGTATGTATAGATGTTTGTACACCAAATGCACTAACAAATGCAGCCCAAAGCTTCTATGTAAAAGGTATCATTTCACTGTCTACCTTTTGATATCTAGAAAAATATAGATTTAGAAGTGAAAGAGAAGTTTAAGCAAGATGGGTGGTGAATGAGAGAACATGATCTCAGATCTTCCCTCGTCAGTTTGCTACTTCAATTTTCCTTCACTTTTTCTTGTAGGCATCTTGAGGTAAAAGTGGGGAGCCAATGTTGATGCTTACCTCACAGGCATATCTTAGCCGTTTCATTCATTACCACAACCAACTTTCATTTTCAAATGCACATGCAAAGCACCTGAGCCTTAGGAGAGGAGTCATTGAGGAAAGGACCACAGTGTTTCAACTCAAGGTCAGGAACAGAGATGGCTAATTTGCATGAAAAATTTGGTATAGTGCAACTGAAGAAGCTCATGGTACACATATTCATTTGATTTAGCTCATATTTGTTAGTCATTGATCAACGGTTCAAGTTATAGTGAGCTTCTAGTGAAATTACATATACAAAGGCAACCCTTGTACAAGGAAACAGAGACTGTAAGTTGTGGGAAAAATGGATTGTGCCTTTCAATATGATCATAGAGACCTTTTGAATAACCTATATGTATAGGTGCAAAGCTAAACATTCATTGACTCAAAGAGATACAGTGTACAGATGCATTGCTGGGAAATTCGTCCTTTGGCAGTCAGTTACTCAACCAAAAGTGATTTTCAGATTGTGGTGAACTTAGCTACTGCCAAAGGTGATTTTCCCGGCAATTCACCTGTGCAATCAACCTTGGTATCCACACATTAGTGGTGTAGATTCGTATAATAAGCTTAATTACATTCATGCTCGTATGCATGCTTACATTCATCTTTATTTCTTTTTGTAGTATGGTAATATGTGTATGTGTTTTATACAGATAAATGTTCATTTATTTTTGTAGTATACAATTATGTATGTGTGTGTGTCATGTAGCATTTTAACCTCATTCTTTGAGGTTTTAGCCACCACCTCTTCATTTGCCTAGTTTCAGCTCAATTGAATTTTTCCATATCATGAAAAGAGGTTTTTGTTTTTTTTAATTATTGTTTACATCACTTATAACTAGAGGGTGGCACGTGTAGTACTGCATGTGGCTACATGAGTAATTAAAAAATTATGCAAAAGAGACAATAAAATGGATGTAATTATTGGAAAAGTCATGGAGAAAATGGTGTCTTATAATATGCTTTTAAAATTTTTTTTTACCACTTCATGTTTTAGCAGCTGAATAGAGTGGTAGAGTTTTAGTAGTGACTGTGACTGTAAAAAATACTGTTTGAGATTTGATAGGAATGATTGCAAGAGCCATGTTTCTTCCTTTTCTTCTGCTATTGGAAGAGGTAACTTTAAAGATGGAAACATGAGAGTTTCTGTGATAAGTGAAATCCTAAAATTAAAGATTGTAGGAATGATTGCAAAATTCCTCATATAACCACACTATCTCCTTTTCGTCTAAAAAAATATGAAAAGACCAAATAGTACCCAAAATATTTGATTATAATTGAGTATTGGTAAGGTTGTATTGGGGAAAAAAGTTTTTTTTGGCATGCTTTCCAAGGCACCTTCTCACTTTATATATAGGATATATATATAACTTTTGTTATTTTATTATTTATTGTTTGCATTATACTTGTAATAAACATAGACATCTTGTATTGGGAGTGGGAGAACACAATTGACCCATATGCATAAAAAGGTTACTTATTTTCTTCTTCAGCATGCAAATTCGTTGAAGTTGGATCCATTCACAAGGTTGAAGGACATGATGACTAAGTCAACCTTGAGTCCTCTTTCTGTGTGAAAGGTGCTTGGTATACTTGATTTTTCATATAAGTATACTCCATGGACAAGGTGCTTGTTATACATGATGGCTATGTCTATGATCTTTCATATAAACATAGACATCTTGTATTAGGAGTGGGAGAACACTGTTGACCCATATGCATAAAAAGGTTACTTATATTCTTCTTCGGCATGTAAATTCGTTGAAGTTGGATCCATTCACAAGGTGGAAGGACATGACGGATAAGTCAACCTTAAGTACTGTTTCTGTGTGAAAGGTGCTTTTTATAGTTGATTTTCATACAAGTATACTCCATGGACAAGAAATGTAGATGCGAAAGATAGATGTTGACATCTTGACAATGGATTTCAAACTTGATAAATATTTTGTTGCAACGTTTTTGCAGGCTAACAGATATCTTTCTGGTAATATCAAGTAGTAATTTTTTTTTTATAAGTGGTCATTTTTATCATTCATTAAAATCTCATCTGGATTGCTTGTGAGATCATGAATTAGTAACTCTATTGGGTTGCTTGAGTACTAGAAAATGCAGTTTAAAAATGTTCTTTTGGACATCAACCGTAGGCTATTCCTTCCATTATATATTTGTTGTTACTTTTAGATATTTTTGTTGATTAATCCTTATTAATATTTATCTTTTGAAAAAACTTCAGACAACACACTGATCTATTGATATTTATCTTTTAAAACTCTTTAAGAACCAGTTCTTAAAAAAATTTATTCGACTAAAAAAGTAAGAAAAGAATGATAGGAGATTCTATTGAAAGGAGAAAAATAATTAATCGATTTATATTTTTAACTTAATCAATTAAATAAAAAGTAATCAATTAATCAATATTTGGAGTAGATAATTATCTTACTTATTTACTGAGTAGTTTTCTTTTTACAGTTTTTTATTTAAATTTTTAGAGTAGATAATTATCTTAGGGATTAACTTTTTTGATATGATAAAAGACTATAATTTCTCCAAAAAAGGACTCTTCCTTTACTTAATCTTAGGGATCCTTTTCCTTTTTTTAATTTCACTTAAAATGAATCCAAAATCCATGCGTCTCTAAAATTCCCACGTGCATGTTTACTAGTGTGTGTATATATTCAACCTTGGACATGTCAAATCACTATTCCAATCCATATTTATGGTTGTAACATGTTTTATAGCCTTCATGCTGATATCAAATTGTTTGGCTCACCTGATCAAACTGCTCTTTTTTTTTTTGGTAGTTGAACATCTGATCAGACTGCTCACTGATAGTTAAGAACTAGGTTGGTACCCGTAAATAGTTATTGACAAACTAATGGTATACCAACACACAAGTAAAGCGTTCTGTATTCACAAATATTAACTCTTTATCATTGGAGTAGTTTTACCTCCAGTGCAGTTCATGTGCAATGGTTTATAATTTGGAGATGTTATCTTTTAAAATCTACCCATGTCAAGCGAGTAGAAAATCTCTATGTTTTTTCCTCATCGCTTCTAATTAGCCAAATGAATTGCAACTATTATAAATTAAAAAAAAAAAATCAAAATTTTTTTCTATCGACCTCCTAGGGAAATTGAGGACTTCTACTGCAATCTGTATTATATTCTTCCGAAACCTAACATCTGTACCAAAAAATCAAATGAGAATAGTCACACATGGTTGATGTAAAAGGGCCGTCTTTCTCATTTTGAAGTTCAGTTGGAAAAGCTAAAATTAAATATCATTTAGTGGATCATCGCTTACATCCCTCATCACTGGCCATTCCACTCCATAACAGAATTAGTATTGTCGGACTTGTCAAGGTTCACCTGTCAACATAAGAAATGAAATTACTGTCAAAACAGATATTCTCTTTGAAATGTAATGTAATAAAGCATGAGAATAGTGTCACTTATCGGTGCTTTGAAATAGTAGTATGAAATCGACTGTGCAGGGGAATGCCAGGGCAATTCTCCTTTGGCAGAAACCAGTGCAACCTACACATGTACAGTCTCTCTGCCAAAGGAGGAAAACCCTGTTATTCTTGTCTACCCTCACAAATGCCTTGCCTACACCATTTCATGTTTGTGTTGTCAATGAATGTCAAACCCTTCATTTTATACTGCATGATTCGCACCTTAACTTGGATATGCTGTGAAAAGGAATCGCATATGCCAGGACTGTTTCTCTAGTGCTTCAATCTCACTTTTGCTGTTGCATTTGTGGTCCTCATTCTCTCACTTGTGTCCCTTCTTCTTGTAGCTTGCTTGTGTAATTTAGATGTGCTGCGAGTATAAGAATGGAAAATTAGTAGCTTCAAGGACATGTTACATGAACTTTTTATGCTTATTTTGTTAAGTAATCAATTGGATTTGTATTTAGTGTGAACTTTCTACTCATGTTCATACAACGAACTTATTTCCTTTTCCCTTGGTCAACTAAATCAACCATTCTTTCCATATAAATAAAAGTCCTACATGGAGCTCAAACTTCCTCACATAATGATTTTGCTCATGAATTCTGATCATAAGTTCTTTGTGAGAAACAAGTTCATATTCCCAGACTCCAAATTGTTCAGGTGCTTCTGTAATCTACATTTTCTTAAAGATAGAACTATTAAAGCCCTAGCTCAGAAATCAATGAAGGAATAACACACGTCAAAAAAAAAAAAAAAAAACAGTTACTTGTGTAACAGTAGGCATTGGTCTTTCCTTCTTAGTCTCATTTTAGGTCCAAGTGCACCATATTTTGTCAGAAGATATGTCTAAACTTTTAGAGATATATGGTATCTTGAAACATATACATGTTATGATTAGATTAATTTTCAAGATTGCCATTACAATAAATGTCATGGCTATCTTTTAATTGAAATATCGACTATTGATTTTAGATTATACTATATTTAAACCCAATTTGTATTCTGATTAATTGAAAATTATAGCAGTTTATTCTTTGACTTTATAACATGCTAGATGTTTTATTCTATGTGATAATTACAACCAATGATTTCAAAGGAGACATCAGACATAAGCATGTGTCTGTTACATTCTTTTGCACGATATTATGATTTTGTACTGAAGGAGTCTATATGAGGCTGTAATGATTTTTAGATTGTCCAAATATAGAAGCTTTCAACACACTACATTTTTTCACAGAATGCACCGTACTATTATGAGGAACTCATGAAGCATAAATTAACACATGAGTATGCTCATTCAATATATAACATTTGGAGCTTATGATATGCATAGGTAAGAATGTACATTTGCACTCAATATGTGTAACAGAGAAAGTAAACACGCAGTTATGGTCAGACAGGCAGAACCATAAACGTGACCCCGAGTTTCTGCATAAAATAGACACCTTGTTGTTCATTTCATGGCAGCCACAAAACTAACAATGGTGAAAGATGAGAGTAGACAACTTGGATGTCCCATTAGAGAACATTCTCCTGGATCTTCCCTTGCGTGGATGTTCCTTTGCATCTTTTCTCTTTCCTCCTTTTGATGGTAATATAGTGATAACTCCTGATAAAAGTAAGCCTGGACCACTGAAGCTTGCTTTTATACTTAGAGGGAAGAGAGACAAGTGAGTTGGTTTGTTCCTGAATGGACCACTCAAAATTTCTCTCTCTCTGTCTACATACATACATTACATGTATCTATAAAACTTTAGAAGTTTCATATTATGTCAGCACTAACCTCAATAATTAGAGAAGGGAAAAGTTTTAACTTGCATGAACATCTATATGGCACTAAATTTAAAAGAAACCAAATACGAAGTCTATTTAAACTCACATTCTCTTTAAAAGCCTATTTTTAATCTTCTTAATCTCATAAAACCTAAATCACAAAAAAAAATTATTCAGTAATTCAAAATATAACTTCCCCACAGTTATTGTTCCCTAAATTATCTGTATTGCTTTTGATCTCTCTCTCTCTTTCTCTCTCTCT
>JAUPMG010097832.1:0-12369 GCA_031762675.1 Pachysandra terminalis
GCTGTATGGGAACAACATCTGGGCACATTGTAGTGATGAATTGGAAGGTTTGAACAAAGATTTCAAGAAAATGTTGAGTAATTCTGCTGAATTTAAGGCATTGTCTCTGAAAGATATTCTCACGGCATCGGATGGAACTCGTAAGGTAGTTTTGATCTTCTATGGTTGTGTTTATTCTTACCATTATCCCATGGAGGCTGCAGCAGGGTTTCAAATTTTGCCGGCATGCCGCGGCGTATTGGCAAAATATCGCCATTTTCTAGTCTGGCAACACGAAATATAGGGGCGACGTTTCAGCAACATTCCCCCATTTCGGTTATATTTGGCGATATTTTGGCGAAATTTTGCCACCCAGAGGAAATGTCAGGCAAAATCAAAATATAAAACCTTTGGCTGCAGATAGTGATTCATATTCTAGAAACAATTCACATATATAGATTCTGGCAATTAGTCTGGTTTTATGAGAATATTATCATTGAGTGTGAAACTCGCAGGAGGTTGCAGATTTTATTTACTTTGGAAGATGGATTGGTGATAGAAACAGTTGTGATTCCTTGCGATCGGGGAAGGAACACTGTTTGTGTCTCAAGCCAAGTGGGTTGTGCCTTGAATTGTCAGTTCTGCTACACCGGCAGGCAAGCTTCTATCTTACTAATTTCATACTTACAATGTAGATATATATATATTTAAGTTGCCGAGATAGATAGACTACTTTGTCCCTTGATGTATCGATTTATTCTGTAGGATGGGTTTAAGGAGGCATCTAACTGCAGCTGAGATGGTAGAGCAGGCTGTTTTTGCCCGGCGTTTGCTCTCGAGTGAAGTTGGTTCTATTACAAACGTAGTATTTATGGTATGTCGAACCAAATTTCTTATTAGTCGAGTTTTGTTTTACAATTTGACCCATTTGATTTGCTAAATCTGTAATTATATATCGAACATATTGTTGATCGGGATCAAGCAATAATAATAAACACAGTAAAAATGAAGATCAAAACAATGCACACCAATCATAGAAAAAAAAAAACAAAACAATGCACACAGATATACTTGGTTCGGCAAAGCCTACGTCCAAGGGAGAGAAGAGTGTTGAACTTTTTCCATATCTGCTCTAAGGGTGTACAAATGAGTCAAGCTGCGCGTGCCGGCCCGACACGGTTTGGTTCGTGTCCGGGCACGGCATAATAGGGGCTTTATAGTGCCGTAGCCCATGGCACGATTGGGTATATGGAGCACAATTGGATTTTGGCCATCTTATAGGCAAAGACACGAGTCCGGCCCGTGGGTCCAGCCGGCACGAGCCTTATCGTGCCGGGCCAGCACAGTAAGGTCCTTTGTACACCCCTAATCTGCTCCATCTCTCTGTTGTTGTTGTAGATCTTCTAAGAGGATTCACCTACCGCTTTCTTTATGAAATAGAGCAGACTGCTTCTTTTCCTCTTCTTAGAATTGAATCCAGTGATGGGTTTTACATTAACTCCATCTGATACACGATTTTAGTGTTGTCTTAATGTGTGAGTAGTTAATGCTTTTATTTTTGTTTATTCCTGTACTACACCTCGTTTCCATGATCCAATTTTAAAACTGTTGATGTCCTTATTGTACAACATGTTTGAAATTATGGGCTGTCACTTGTGAAAGTTTGATCCTCCTACCAACTCTTGTAAAATGTGATAAGGAGCCTGGTTTTTCCCTTATATCTTAGACATGGCACACCTTTTCTTTTCTTTCTTTTTTTTTTTTCCTTTGAAACTTTTGAATTGGTAAAATGAGATGGGTGCCATTGTTTCTTTATTTATTCTCTCATTTAGGATGGATCCTTTAATGTTTAGGGGATGGGAGAACCGTTTCACAACATCGAGAATGTCCTAAAATCTTCTGCTATTATGGTGGATGAACATGGCCTTCGGTTTAGTCCTCGTAAGGTTACTGATATTTGACTACTTGTTTCTTTGTGTAGCATTGAGGATGCAAAGAGGCTAATTGATCTTGTTCATGGGATTCCTTGCAAGATCAATCTCATCCAGTTCAATCCTCATTGTGGATCCCAGTTCAAGCCAACCAGCAAAGAGAAGATGATCCAGTTCTGGAATTCTCTAGTGGAAGCAAGGTGTGTTGCATTCTTGCGTTTCAGGAGGCGTGATGATAAAATGGCTGCCTGTGGTCAACTTGGAAAGCCTGGAGAAATTCAGGCTCCCCTGCTCCGGGTTCCAGCCCAATTCCAGATGGCGCATTGTGAGCATCAATAACCAAGATGATTTCTCAGTCTACCTAGCTACTTGAAAACTCTGCAAGTTTTGTTAGCAAATCGATTGCATCCCAAGTGAAAAAAAATAAAATAAAAAAAATTAATGGTAATTTTGAGATATATGATTCATAATTTCCTCGACTCTCTTCTAATTGAATTTGGATTTTTACTATTTTTGATAGGTTTTTTATTTTGGGTAATTGAAGGTTGTGAAGGAAGAACTATTTTTGATTTTTCTATTTTTAGTAGTTTTTCTATGCTACATTAGGGATGTAAAAGCATATGTTTTTTTTTTCCTAAAAATCAATACAGAAATCCATTTTCCTTCTTTATGAATTCAAGGGTAGGAAAAATCTCTTTGCTGATCTTCTAGCTATAATGGATAATAGACTTTCAGGTTGGAGATTTAAATTACTTAATCAGGCCGGGAAGACTGTTTTGATAAATACTGTGCTTGCGGGTCAACCGCAGCATTTGATGGCATGCATGAAGCTCTCCAAAAGCATCTTCACCAGACTTGATAGGAGTGCTCGCACTTTTCTTGTCCAAACCACATAAAGACTGAACTATCCATTCTATTTGCACGGGGAAGATATGCAGACCAAAGAGAAGTGGTGGGCCTAATATCAAGAGCCCTGTACACTTTAATGAGGCCTTGTTTGGTAAACGAGCTTGGGTTCTGTTCAAAGAGAATGATTTGATTTGGGCGAACACTATGAAATCTCAATATTACAGAGTGCTTCATGGTCGTGGAGACAACTCTGTTAAGCCCGAAAATTTCTTTCAAATGGTGTTCATTGGCTTATAATGGGCTCTCGATACCCATTGCGGATAATTGAGTCAATCAAAATGACATCCTGAATCTCATCTTACTGTAGTAGCTGACATTATCAATCAGGATACCTCTAATTGGAACTCCCCCCTCATTGAGACTTTCTGGCCTATGGAGGTAATTGGTAAGATAAGGGCCACCCCCATTGCTCTCTATCTCTTAACTAATCAAGTAGTATGGGCGGGCACTACTGAGGGTTCGTTTTCTGTTGCTTCGGCCTATAATTTGATTAAAGGAAATCCATTGGGAATCGATAATGATAGTCATCTCCCAAGTCACACAATATGTAGGCCTATCAACGGATCATGATCCGAATCCGATCCGATAATGCCGGATTCGGTAGAGGATTTTAGTGATCTGATCCGATAAAGATCCGATCCTGTCCGATTATATATATATATTATAATTTACAAGTGATTGGATCGGATTCGGATATTCTGAATTCACTATCGGATCACTTATTTCATGATCCGTCGGATTTCGGATCGGATTCGGATTTTAGGATTTCGCTATTGAATCGAACTCGAATTAGTTGAGATTCGGTCCGAATCCGACCCGTTGACAGGCCTAACAATATGTGTGTATAAGGGGACGTTTTGGCGCTTAGAACACGCATCTGCGTTTTGAGCTCGGAAGCGTACCCAATTTGCGGATTTGACTTTATAACACACGGATTTGAGTAAAAACATAGAACTATGTGGGTGTTTTTGTAAAATTTTGAGGAATTTTTTGAAAATATAAAAATAGATGAATTTTTGTATGAAAATAAGCTAAATTAGATGAGTTCTTGAGGGGTTTTATGAAAATATAAAAATGGATGAACTTTATTCTATAAATAAGCTTAAATTAAGTTGATAGAAGTTCAAATTGAGATATTTTTTGTATTATGTTATTTTTTTTGTATATGTAGTTGAGCATAAAAATGAAAATTGAAATAATTTTGGACATAAATTATAATTTGCATGTATATATATACAGATGCTCTGGACACGCTCTGGACCATAAGTTATTTTCAAGTTTGACGCTCTCACTCCCACATCCGCATGGCGTTCTGGTGACTTAGGTAGTCTTTGACCGGATATTTGGCACATTCCTTGTGCTCAGAAAATCAGATTTTTCTAATGGAAGTGTTCCAACAATGTTAATTTAACGAATAAAAACCTCCATAGTAGACTGAAAGTCCCCATTGAAACTTGTGTGCTATGCAATTTGGGCAGAGAAGATCCAATTCACCTGTTTCTTCAGTGCCCTTTTGTTAGGGTGCTTTGGTTGACTGGTGTGGGGGGATGCATAGAGAGTGCAGGTCCGATCCACTTCATGAAAATTTGGCTGTTGGCTATCGGCTATCGGCAATATCAGGAAATGTCTCCCCAGTGAACTCTCCCTCATTGTCAAATGTGCAATTTTTCTCTGGGCAATTTGGAAGGCATGCAACCAGGCGAAGCTTGAAGATAACACACCATGCATTCAAAACTCATGCAAGTTTTTCTTTAACGTACAAAAAGATTCAATCAAATGGGTCAATTGGATCGGTCCACCCAAGTAGACTGACCCATAGATATACCCAACAAGTGTCTACATGATGATCAAGCACCACGTGAACGCTGTTAACTTGCTCTACCTAATCCATAGATCGAGAGAACATATTGTTTATTAGACTTTGGAGAAAGACTTTTCCCATTTCTCAGCACAAGACAAAACCTGATTTCTGTTTCTTCAAGATGATCAAATCACGGGACTAACTGTGTAACGTTTCGACAACGGTAAGAAACAGAAAGAGGAAGAAATCTCTCGTGACTTCGACTTCTCTTTCCACGCATAAAGTCATTGACATTATTTATTAGATTTCAAAGAAAAGAAGATATTGTAAGACCAAACACTCCCTCCCCCATATAATACAGCCATTGTTAAACAACGTACCTATACATGCTGGGTTTTATCCGGAACTTCTGTGGGAGACTGAGGCCTTGTTTGACATAGCTTCCTACAACTAGAAGGGTTTTAATGTGAAGGGTTTTGTGAAAAAGAAGGCTTTGAATTAAAACCGTTGGTTAAAAATTGTGTTTGGTGAGAAAAATTACATAATTTTAGGATAGATGGATATATCTGTTTGTATTTTTTTTTATTTTAAAGAACGTATAATAAAAGTGAAAGGATAATTTTGTCATTTTAAAAGTTTTACTTAAATTTATAACATAAGTAGCTGCTTCCCGCAAACGCAGTTTTTAAAAGCAGCCCTACTCCTCCTGTTTCATCAAAATGAGTTTTCTGAGTAAGCTCTTTCATTCGAAGCAGCTTTTAAAAGTGTCACCAGATACTTAAGTATCGGGTAGGAAGCCCTTTTAGGTCTAAGAAAGGCTTCCTGGCCCTTTGAAAGCTGCGTCAAACAAGGCCTGAATTTTCTTAATTACCCCTCGTTACTTCTGGAAGCTTATTTTAGAGATTTCTTGTTTTAATATACAAATCTTGTTGAAATTCTCTATTGTATGGGAGACCGATGGGATTTATTTATTTATTTATTTTTAATTCGGAACTCATACCGTCGGGAGCACTCTGTTTCATCGTCAGGACCCAACGATATGTACATATACTCATCGGATCAAAACATGTACATTTGTTTCGTCAGAGCTCTAGATGACTTCCAAGTTTTATTGTGTTCTCTTATTCAATCACGACTCCAATTGCAATCCTAATTGATTGTTAGGTGGGAAACATGTGCGCATACACACTCACATGTACACGCAAACACACCCATATGCGCATGCCTCCGCTCGCTTGCTAAGTCATTGATTTGTTCGCGAGTCAATAATTAATCAAAACAAAACAGATATAACAAATGCTTAATCAACATCATTATGTTGCTTCCATCAATGGTCATGTCATGTGTGTACATAAATAAGCATCAATAAACCTTAAACAAAATAGTAGCTGGTCAATCCAACTCAGAGAAATTGACTATTTTAGTATCCTATTTTCTTCAAGCTTCCTTATCCTAACCAATGATGTAATGCAAAATGTGGTACAGATGCAATGCAAGCTTCTATTTGATGGATCTATCTAGGAGATTTTTCTAATGGATAATCAATCTTATCAAATGAGAAAAAATATCTAGGAGATTTTTCTAATGGATAATCAATCTTGTCTACGAAATGGACGGATATGATCATCTAAATTGCTTGATTTTGGATCAAACTATTTTGCATGTGACTCTCTCTCTTTCACACCCCAGATGACATGTGTTGTTTTTTTCTTAAACCAAAATTAGGACGTGTTTGCACTGTTCCTTGGAAGGAGAAGCAATTACTTTAAAATTGATTTTTATGAAGTACTTTATAAGAATTGCTTCAGAGGAAAAAAAAAAAAAAAAAAAGATGTTTGGTAAACATCAATTGAAAAAGCATTTCAAGTTAGATTTGTGAAAAATTTGTGTAGAGTAAGAAATCTATATTCGGTAGGAGTTTTGTTCGTAAAGATAATATAGTTAAAGTAAGTATTTTAAAAGCTTTAAAGGGGCAAATAGACATTTTAAAAGTTTTAAAGGGACATATAAGACCATAAGACATATTTCGATAAAACCTCAAACTGATTTCTTCAAACGTGATTTCAGAAGCAGGGAATAGTAGCTTCAAAAAAATCAACGTTTGGATGAAGTGATCTTGTGGAATCCCTTTTCATTGGGTTTACCAAATACTTATTTATTTATTTGAAGCACTTTTGGGCTCAGGAATCACTTCTAAGACCTGAAGAAGCAATGCCAAACATGCCCTTAAGTGTTTAATAAATACGTAAGAGAAAAAAATTCTAAATGAAGTGTTTCACTTAAACACTAATTCCATTGAAGCAATCGACTCCTGCTTCTCCAAATTGCTTTTGTGAGAATCAGTTTAATCATTTAAATGATATTTTTATTGAGACTATTATATCCTCATGTTATTTAATAATACCTAATTTGTCCTGATATTTTTATTGAGACTATTATATCCTCATGTTATTTAATAATACCTAATTTGTCCCTTCTTAACTTCTTGAGCTAAAAACACTTCTTATCATTTACCACCATCTTTTCATCTGAATTTTTTTTACAAAGCACTTCCTAAGACTCAATTTTGAAAAAATCACTTCTCTGTTTAGGAAGCAATGCAAACATGGCCTTAGAAACTGTAGTTAACAAGGTCAACTAATCTTATTCTTCTTATCCTTTTTAAGATAACATTCTCTATATTATCTTTTCTTTGTTATATCACAAGAAAAGTGGCTTAAATTAAAGAACCATTTTCTTTGGGTCATACAAAACATGGAACCCCTCTTAATATTATTTGTCTTTATCTCTTCCCCTTTTCCATCAACAAGACATATCACCTTTTTGATGCCTACATGTACATGTTAATGTTGGGTTTGAAGAGGCAACAAGTCATGGCTTCAACTACATGCAATATAACAAAAAACATGTAAATGAAGTCACACAAGTGTTTGTTTGAACTTGCTTTCTTCCTTTCTAATCTATCCATAAAAGGAGAGAAACTCCCATGTGGCCCTTAAGAGCAGCTCAATGTACCAAAGTACAAGGACCAAAGGTACTTATCTTCCTTGGTTCACACCTAATCAAGAACGGCCAAAAAAAAAAAAAAATCCAATCTATTTTCACTTATTGTCATATTTTTTTTTCTTCAACTATTATACTCTTTCTTTGATTAATGGTTACAAGCATGTGAAAGAACTCTCCATATATAGAAATAAAATGTAGAATCCTTGGTCCTACGGACACATCCTGTCAAGATGCTGACCTACTTGAATCAAATCTTGGTCATTCCTTTAACAGTTCTAAAAATTAATCTCATCGCAAGATTCCTCCGCCATCACCCCTTTTGTCTGAAAGAACAAAGAATTGAAATAAATGCCATGGAAACATTTGGTTTCATGTTGAATGGCTATGATCAACGACGAGTTTAGTAACTTCATGGTTATAGCAACAGGAACGAAAAAATAAATAAAAAAATTTATTAGAAGCAGCTAAACAATGCTTAAAATCAATGTTTTAAAACTTGGCTCGACCGTTAACCCAATAAAGGGAGCGGATAAGAAGAAGCAAGTTAAACAATGTTTAAAATAACAAAAACAAGCATCAATGATGATAGGGCAAAGTATTAATAATGCCCACAAACGAAGGTTGGCTCGAGTGTTTAAGCAAGTGGTCTCGAGTTCAAACCCTTGTGAATGCAGCAAACTTTTTTGGGAGAGGTCTCTGCCTTGGCGCCCGACCGTGACTCAAAGGATTAGTCCTAGGCAAAAGCCTGGGGATATTGGGAAACCCGGAAAAAAAAAGTATTAATAATGCCCATTATAATGGCATGGCATTTCCCTATAATATGACAGGAACCGGTATCTTAATGGTGCGTTTAACCCATTATTTAGGGAGTGTTAGCGATTTTAGCAAACTTTTGGGTTAATATGATATTAATTTGATTATCAAGAGTATTGTTAGTGCCAGTAATTACTACATATATAGGTGTAGGGTTGTAAACGAGCTGAACGTTGTTCAATTCAGCTCGGGCTTGTAAAAGTGGACAAGGCTCGGGCTCGGTTCCATCTCAGTATAATTTTTTGGGCTCAAGTTTGGCTTGCAAAGCTCAATTCAGAAAGAATTCATAACTCGACTTAGCGATTTTAGCAAACTTTTGGGTTAATATAATGTTAATTTGATTATCAAGAGTATTGGTAGTAAACGAGCTGAGCTCTGTCCAACTCAGCTTAGGCTTATAAAATTTGGACAAGGCTCAAGTTCGACTCAAGCTCAGTATAATTTTTTAGGCTCAGGTTCGGTTTGCAAAGCTCAGTTCAAAAAGAGCTCATAGCTCAACTCATGAAAGGCTCAAAAAAAACATAATAATAAAGTTAGGTTTGCAAAGCTCAGTTCGGAAAGACCTCATAGCTCGACCTGCGAAAGGCTCAAAAGAAAAAACATAAGGAACTCAAGGGACGATGGTAACTATTAAAAAGAAAGAATTTGAAAGAAAAAAAAACCGTAAAAATCCAGAGAGAGAGAGAGAGAGAGAGGCTTGTATTGGTACCTTTATGATGACGAAGAATTGAAGTTGAAGAAGCCTCCATACCAATGTTAGAAACTTAGAATTGTAACTTGAAAGTCGGATCGCCACTCGTCACGGAGAAGATGATGGGAGAAGAAGGGACTAAAGGGAGCGCAGTAAAAAACTAAAAGATGGGTTTAAAATTTAATTAGTGTTTTTAACTCTTAACTACAATCCATACTCTATAATAAATTTAAAAAAAATTATTTTTTCTTTATAACTTAAATTATTATTTTTATGATTTTAATTTATTAAGTTTTAATGTAATAAATAAGTATTTGACTTAAACACAAGTCATTAATTAACTTTACATTGGTGATCAGAAAGTTTAATAAACCCTTTTTTACACGTGGCATTATCTTAGAATGAGAGTACGAGATCTTGAATATTCTCAAATACACTGAATTATTGCTAACGCAATTACTTGTCGCCTTTTCACTTTACGCGTGCCAACTGTCATAACAGCTGTACGCTGGTTTGATTTGAAAGGTGACTTTTAGAACGTGTCAGAGATATCTGACCATCCTTATTACCTGAAAAAGGTAAAGTTTCTCTAAGAAGCTACCTCTGGAAATGGTTCATTATACCGAACCGTTCCACTTGTCCAAAATCTAAAAGTATTGGTTAACTTCTAAGTTAATTGACTTCGAGACGAACGGAGTACTAATGATTTGAACTTTTGACAAGACAAATCATAATTCCCTTAGAAGGATAAGGACTTATGTTCCTACAATACGCAACCTTTTAAGCATTCTAGGGAAAGAAGATTTCACTCTTCCTTCAAAAGACTTTATGTTACTCGAATGACATATTTAGGGGCATGCTACCCCTAATAGGTTTCTCAAATAGTGAAGGTTCTAAATAAATCCTCGAAGTCACATTTATTTATTCTTTAGAACAGACTTCGAGTGATTTTTTTATTACATACCTTACATGTTAGAGGTGTTCCACTTAAGGAAAGATTCTCGAGGGAACTGTCTATACCTTCGAACTCAGAAGTCATTCTTGGATCATATTCACAGACTCCAATGACCATTTATTATGTTTTGTCTTAAAAGGATCACGAAGCAGGTATATTTTCTCCTGTTAAAGCAGATTCGAAGGCGAACTCAAGGCTAACCACCTCCAGATGGTAAACTCGAAGGCCAACTACCTCGAGATGGTGAATTCGAAGGAGGTATGTTTCTTCCTGCCAAAAGTGAATTCAAAAGAAGAATATTTCTTCATCGTAAGGTGAATTCAAGGATAACCAACTTGAAATGGTAAAATCACCAAAGGGCCTGTCACCCTAAAAAAGACTAAGGCTTTTTGTCCTCCTCGAAAGACACAGATTTGGGTTTACCCCTTTGAATGCACTTCTTATGCATCCAAATTACTTGCTAGGACTCGAAATCACTCTTATTCATTCTTATGAATTGATTTCAAGTTATACATTGGATATATTTCACTTCTAGAAGCAAATCCCTAATGGAAAGGGCTTTAGAAGTCAAAAGCATATCATCTCCAGAAGTATTTCTTAAAGATAGGTTTCCTACGGACTTTGAGAACGTCTTCTCACTTCACTTTGGAGAAATTCACAAATGAACATATCTACTTCTGACTTCATTCAAGTAGAAGGCACTCAGATTGGTTACTGTAGCTATGAACCTTAAGCGATTTAAAAAATGAACTATTTTTTACAGGAACTATTGATTATGAAAACGAGTTCCCTGATAAGAAACTCAACTTCGAGTTCTTTATGTAGGTAATTCGAAAATACATTGGTCACCTTGTGAGAATACATTTATTTTTGACTTCCTTCGAAAGAGGATAGCCGCCAAAGGGAGTTCCTTCGAAATATACAAATTCAGAAATGTATTTATAACATTGAAGTGACTTATTAAAATTGATTGAGACGAATTCTCAGAAGGAATAACACGCGATAAAACCTCAGCTATTTATAATATCTGATGTATAACTTGTTTAAAATGGGATTTTGTCTTATCTGGAATGACGACAAGAATGGTGACGTTGCTTTCAGATCTTTTGCATATAATACATGTTATTTAATGCGTGTTCCTTAAAATCTAAAACAACCTATCATAAAACAAGGTTTGAAGATTCGTATGATTCATCCCTTTCTCTGGAAATAACTTAGGCGTGTTGAAATACACGTAGCATTCGAGATATGTTTAATGCATAAAAATATTTTTAAACACCTGTCTGGACACTTGTTTGAATTACATCTGTCCTAATTTAATAGGTTAAATTCCCTATAAATGACATTCGATTATATATATATATATTGGATACTTGTTTGAATTACATCTGTCCTAATTTATTAGGTTAAATTCTTTATAAATGACATTCGATCATATATATACAATGTTGTGTATATATATATATATATATATGATCAAATGGAGCTTGCCCAAGTTCGTCACAATATGTGTTTATATATATATAGGTGTATATATATGGATGATTCTATGATGTACAATTATAGTAATAGAATTGTTCATTGTTTTTTATACTTTTACACAAAACAAACACCTAACAAAAAAAAAAAAAAAAAAAAAAAAACAAGTTGATTATGATAACAAACGTAATCCAACACAATTTAAACCCTAATTCTCTTTCCAACTTCCATAAGTATTTTGACCCAAACAGGAAAACATCCTTCTAAATGTTTCCAAAATCAACGGAAGGCAGCTTTAAACGGTGATTGGTTGTAGAAAAAGTACATTGACCGTGAACCCCATCAACCCCAACTGGAGAACAGAAGAGAGAGGAGGGAGAGGAGAGCGAGAGGAGAGAGAGAGTTTCTTCCAAGTAGAAAAAAAGGAAAAGAAGGAAAGTAAATAAAGGAGGAAGCAGAGACCGAAGTGGGTCAGAAACACACGTTGTGTTCAGGCAATCCATGTGCCCACATGGACGATGGGGGCAGAGGCAGAACAGAGAAGTGAAGACTGAAGAAGGGAAAGAGAAATTGGAGAGAAACAGAGAACCAAAACCCACAAATTATAAAACCCCTTTTCTTTTTTTTTATTTGATGCAAACTACAATAAAATCATCTGTTACTTTTGTCTTCACTTTTGGGGTTATTTAGATTTTTAGAAGACAAAAAGGGTTTTTTTCTTTCTTCTTATTTTATTGTTTTGAATTGATTTTTTGAGAGATTGTTTGTTAGCGAGAGAGAGAGAGAGAGAGAGAGGGAGGAAGAG
>JAUPMG010097852.1:0-12368 GCA_031762675.1 Pachysandra terminalis
AGACCAGATCTTGCTTATGCATTGAGTATTGTCAGTCAATTTATGCATGATCCTGGAGAGCAACATATGAATGCAGTTATACGCATCTTGAGGTATTTAAAGTTTGCACCTGGAAAAGGGGTTCTGTTCACTAAAAATACAGATTGTTGCAACATCCATGCCTATACTCATGCTGATTGGGCAGGAGCAATAGATGATAGGCGATCGACTTCCAGTTACTTTACGTTTGTAGGCGGTAACCTTGTTACATGGAGAAGCAAGAAACAAAATGTTGTTGCTCACTCAAGTGTAGAAGCCGAATTCAGAGGTATGGCCCTTGCCCTTTTTGAAGCATTGTGGCTGAAACTTCTCTTGCAAGATTTGGGGTAGTCATCTAGGCAACCAATTCAACTATACTGTGACAATAAAGTTGCATGTGATATTGCCCACAATCCAGTCCAACATGATCGTACAAAGCATGTAGAGGTGGACAGATTCTTTATTAAAGAGAAGCTAGATGGGAACATATTGGAGTTACCTAAGATTCGATCAGAGGATCAGTTGGCTGACATTCTTACCAAAGCCGTCTCAAATCGAATCTTCTCAAAATTTTTAGACAAGTTGGTCATGTACGATATCTATGCACCAACTTGAGGGGGAGTGTTGAAGATTAGTTTCATTGGATAGTTTTATTCCCTTAACCGATTGTACAGCTGTAGGATGTGTTTGATTTGTTCCCTTAACTGATTGTACAGCTCTAGGATCTTTTCTAGAATGTTTCCAGATTTTTTAGTCTCATTCCTCATTAATGACTATGTTGAATTCTATAAGTTGATATGTAATGATCTTATTAAATATCATGAAAATACAAAAAGAAGAATCGTTGTGTTACATATATGAGAATCGTTCCAACTGTTAAGACTAAATTATTATATAAGTATATGCGCTTTAAACTTTAGTTATTTTTAAAATTGACTCTCTCACGCTCGCTTTCATTTTGCGCTCTTCGCTTTACGCTTTGGTAATTTAGATTCAACTGTGTACTTAATCTAACATCTTTTTTTACTGAAAGAAGGATTTTTTTTTTTTTTTTTGTTACACTTCAATTGGTCCAAAGAAAAGAAGAACATTTATGTATTTGAAAGTGCCTTTAGGTCACGTATAATGATACATACAATCCGCGTTATAGCATGCAAATTTGACGTGTTAGACGCAACAACCTTCCTTCTTGGCCTCTTCCACAGAACGAAAGATTGCTGTCATGAAGCTTTACAAAGATGCTTTTCCCACTTACCCTCCCCCCCAAAAAAAAACAAAGCAAAAAAAGGAGCTGTTGTAGGATTTTGACTCCAAAAAGATAAAAGAGAATGGAGTCAAAAAGTCTACTGGTTTACTTTGAACTGATATGTTGAAGCCTTTTTTTTTTCCAAAACTTTTTCCAGGAAACGCAGATGTGTTTTGAGGTTTTTGGATTTTGATAAAATGCTGCCTATCAGGGAGAGCAAATTTCTTACATTACCTTCATATACACATACATACATATGTACATATAAAAGAAAGGAAGGAAAATATTACTAAACGATTCAAATGCTTTAGAGCCTTAAAGGCAATTGTATCAAAGAGAGTTTACCAAAGGGTAGAAGCTGGTGAGAATAAAATGTGTAGACTGGTACTATACTGGCCACGTCCCCATGTAAGGGGTAATTTACTTCATTCATATCCCCTCACACCTATCATTGTTTTTTAGAAACTGTGAAGTCAACTTAATTGGATGCTTTAGAACAAAACAAAAAAAATCAACTAGGGTAACTTTTTTAATTTTTAAATTTTATTTTATTCCCTATTTCTCAAACCAATCAAAGTGTTAAAAAACGCGTCTAGCAGCTAAATTTGAATCCAAGCTCAATTGAGGACGACTATCAAGCCCTTGGGTGAGAAATATTAGCCAAGTAGCGAACGCACCCGTGCCTTGTCTCAATTATTAGTTGTCACTCACTCTCTCTCTAGGATACTATATAATGAGAAGTAATAGAGCTATCTTCTGTGCAATTAAAACTAGATCTTCATCACGACCAGTACTATTTGAGTTGAGACATGGCCTTCCCCAGTATTAATGTTGTATTAATGATGCTTCTTCTCCTTGTTTCCACATCTAACGCACAGCTCTCTACAACTTTTTATGCAACTAGTTGCCCAACTTTACCGAATATTGTGCGTACTGTCATGACTGGAGTCATTAACGCCACCCCTCGCAGGGGTGCCTCCATTCTTCGACTCTTCTTCCATGACTGCTTTGTCAATGTGAGCTTATTACCCTTCAAGTATCATCTTATTCCCACTCTCAAGAATTCATTGCCACTCATGCATATATATATATTTAAAGTTTTGTTAGAGATAGTGGGTTGCTCATATTAACGGACTGACATCTTCTGTGCTGAATCCCGTGTGTCGAGGTGTGTGCTGTGAAATACAGCCGAAGGTAAAATTGTAATTTTGCCTTAGGGTGAGTTGCTTTATGAGGGTGAAATTCTCGGCTGTGTTTCACAGCACACACCTCAGCATGTGGGGTTCAACACAGAAGATCCGCGTCCCATATTAACCGGTCTCTAGATCTAAGAGGGAAGGACTTGGGGGGTTCTATGATATGGTAAAGGTATATTGGAGATTTCTCTTATATATCGAGTAGGACTTAGGAGTATAGGTTGTAACCCTAATTCGTTTTTGACATAATAGAAACTTCTTTTTCGTGGACGTAGGTTTTGTCGAATCATGTATATCTTTTTGCATTGTTTGATCTTATTTTACTGGGTTTATTATTATTGCTTGATCTCGATCAACAAGTTTATTGATTGATGAGAGAGAGAAGAGCATCCATTCCTCGCACTTTCTAAGAAGTAAGACATCTAAAATTGTAACTTACATGAATATTTTGGTTCCTCATTCCCGGTGAACTGTTTCAGGGATGTGATGCTTCCATCCTTCTGGATGACACAGCCACATTCACCGGCGAGAAGAATGCTGCGCCAAATCGGAATTCCGCTATCGGGTATGACACGATTGACACCATCAAATCTCAGGTTGAGGCTTCTTGCAATGCGACTGTATCATGTGCAGACATACTAGCCCTCGCTGCAAGAGATGGCGTCTTCTTGGTCAGTCTTCTTTCTTTTGTGTATATATACATGCCCTTATAAACACACACATATATATACCCACATGTACTAAAGTAAATGGGTTTTGCCTTGCAGCTAGGCGGACCTTCATGGAACGTACCACTAGGAAGAAGGGACGCAAGAACAGCAAGCCAGGCAGCAGCCAACAGCCAAATCCCCTCTCCATTCTCTAATCTCGCTACCCTCACTTCCATGTTTGCCGCTAAGGGCCTTACTGCAGCAGACATGACTGTGCTCTCCGGTGGCCATTCGATAGGTGGAGCACGGTGCACCACCTTCCGCTCTCGCATCTACAATGACACCAACATCGACCCAAGGTTTGCCACTCTTCGAAGGGGTAACTGCCCAACGACGGGTGGTGATGCCAACTTAGCCCCGCTTGATATTCAGAGCATCAACCAATTCGACAACAACTACTACCAGAACCTCGTAATTCAACGTGGGCTACTCCATTCAGACCAAGAGCTCTTCAATAACGGGTCACAGGATGCACTAGTGAGGTCCTATAGCCTCAACAATGGTCAATTCACCAGCGACTTTGCTTCAGCAATGGTGAAGCTGGGGAACATTAGTCCACTCACAGGAACGAGTGGGGAAATTAGGAGGAATTGCAGGAGACTTAATTGAAACTGATCATAAATTTCTACTTCTTCGTGCTTAATTAGTAGTAATAAATATGTTTTTGGGAGCCCAATAATCTAACAAGACCTCAAGGTCTCGTTCACGGTCTGTTATTACCATAATTTTAATTTCAATAGTGTGTGCTTTTCTCAATTCATGGTGTAAGATGAATTATTATTCCAAAATATGCAATGTATTAAGTCTATTTTTGAGGTTAAAAGTTGATCCAATTAGATTTTGAAAGGTATTCTGGTCTGCCTCACCATGTTTTGTTTGCTGGTGAGACAATACTTCTTTTTATTTGTTTCTTTTTTATTTTATTTTTGTCACAGAGAGAAATTGTGTGCCCAATCTACATCATCTGTATCTAACTTGGTTCTTCTGAATAACCCTGTCATCATCATCATCAAATGACTCATCTCAATTAATTGAGGTCGGCACCAAGAATCATTTTTCTCCATCCCATTTTATAATGGTTCAAGATTCATGCCTAAGAGATTTAGCAAAAGTTTTACGTCGGCGGCTAACTTAACACAACCCTCCTCCTTTACCAGAATTTGAGACCGGCAATGCCTAGAAGATATAGCAATATAGAACATTGGAGTTATCCTCTGAATCACCTAAGTGGACAATATCTCGACCATGATAAGCCCCACTAATATATGTATATATAGCGATTTGGGGTTGACTGAATGTACATGTGGAGAAATGGAGTTCTCCAAATAAGCTAATTAATTATCTCAATGAGCTTTTTTCTAGAGTGATTCACTACAAAATCTACTTTTTTTTTTTTTAAACACAGAAAAAATGAAAAGAAAAAAGAAAAAGATTTGAACATAAAGTATATATATGGCTTAAGGATCCATTCATAAATTGAATAAATCATTTGTGCTATGCTTATTAAAATAACTGGAGATAATTAATACAATAAGAGCCAATGTATATGTTACACAGATCTCTCAGTTTGTAGCAAAGGGGTTTTTCCTGAGGGGAATTTCAAGCCACCAACTCCACAATCTTCAGTCCTTTCGCTTACTTTAGATTGTCCCAACATCACACCGTAAAACCCCATAGCAATTACTATTGCTCCAATCACACTACACAAATAAACTAAAGTTAGTTCTTCTTCTTATTTATTTATTTATTTTTTTTAGAGAAAGAAAGAAACCTCAATTAATTATAAAGAAAAAAAGAATGATCGAAAGAGAGATTTGATGAAAATATAACCTTCCAAGATAGAGAGTATCGCCTAGGAAGATGACACCCATTAAGGCAGCAATGGCTATCCCCAAGGGCTTGAACATGGCCACAAACACAGGCCCCTTCTTATATATGCACCATGTTTCTATATATGGAAGCATCACATTTCCAATAACGGCCTACATTTATATTAAGAAAAACAACCATCCTGATGCATATCAGTGAATGTTATTATAAGAGGAAGTTAGTTAAGAAGCAACGCATCAAACATAAGTATGCAATATACCCACAAAAAAAAATGTGGAATTAATATAGGGAGATCAATTAATTGGTTTTAAGTATAACTATTCTTTCAAAACAATTAATTGACTTTGAAGTAAAATTTGATTCATTCTCTGTCCTGCTTATTCAATTTTCAAGTAAAATCTATTATTGAGCGTTTGACCTGCACACGTTTCATTTTCTGATTGGAGAAATTTTGATTTAGGCTGGTTTGGCCCGGCTTATATAAGTGCTTATTTCAGCTTATAGCTTATTAAAGCACTTTTTAAACTTGAATAATATTTTATAATACTTATTTTACCCCTAAACTTTCATAAGCACTTGAATAAATATATTTACCAAACACTATTTTCTTCAAATAAGAAGTTTATTGTTACTGTGGATAAGTGCTCCAATTGAGTCACTAATCCAAAAGCACAAGCCAGGCCAAATGCAGCCTTAGTGTTACTTTAGAGAGAGCCGGGATCAAAAACAATGAGCATATATATATATATGAAAAAGGGAAAAAGGTTCTTACAGAGTAGAAGATAACGATTAGCTCGAGGTCAGGCCTTAAGGTCCAAGCTGTTGGGTCTCTCTCCGCAGTCATGGAAACTACTGCACACTGAATGGTGCCAAAGAAACTATAAAAGAAGATTATGACCATCTTTGTTGGGTACTCTTTAAGAGTTGCTGCCTTTGATTAAAGAGAATGGTTTCAATCAGTTTCTTCATCTCTAAAATAATAAGTGAAATTATGTGATTCATCAAACAGGTGGGTTTCTGATTTTGTTACCTGAAGGATGTTCCATATTGAAACAGATAAACTGAAAATAGCAAGGAAAAAGCCTCCAAGAACCCAGTTACTTGCTTTTGCTGATAATGGAATTGGAATAAGATTTTCAGAGGGATACCGCGGCGATAGAGTCATCTTTGTCGCTATTGATGGGCCCTTGTACAGAATAACTATGAATGCTCCTGATATTGATACTAAGGTGCCCATGATCTTGATTTGGCTGTCTGATTGTCTAAAATCTACTTTTTCCATTCTTCAAGCCAAAAAAAAAGGGGGGGAAATAAAGTTCAATTTCAAATTACAGGTCTTAAATTTTTTTTATTTAAATTCAATAAATTAAGATTCTTATAATTATTTTAAGGACCTGATTGGTTTGTAGATTTGGGCTCGAATTGGAAATAGTCTCTAATTCTAATTTTCCGTTTGGGGAGTGTACTAAGGTTGTGTTTGAAACCTTGAATTTCTGAAGAAAAAAAAAAAAACGCCAAAGAAATCATTTTCTCTTGTTTAGTTGAAGAAAGAGAAAGACAGAGACAAAAAAATTAAGTTCATAATTTTTCTTTTTCGGATCAGAACCTCTATCCTAAAAAAGGGGGAGATTTTGAAAGAAAAGAAATGAAAAACTATGGGTACTTTTCAAAACTCAAACATAAACCCATGATATCGCTTGTATTTTCTTAATAGTCAATCAACCATATCGGAATATATGAGAATTCATTGGAATTCGTCGGAATTCTATCAGCATCTAACTTTCTTTTCTCCATATGTCTCATTTTAAACAAACACTTAAAAAGAAACACCAATAATTTATTTTCTTTTCTTTTTCTCTTCTTTTTCTTTTCTTTTCTTCTAAAATCTAAGATTTCAAACACAGCCTAAGGAATTAGAATTTTATAAAAGTCCTTTGTAGGCTATTTTTGAAATTTTCGAATTCATTGGAGGAGGCTGTTGACTGCAATTCTCTAGCCTATAGATTTCAATTGGAGGTGACAATGGATCAGGCCAAGTCAAGTAGGGTCTTGATTATAATATAGTAAACCTGTACCCATCTAATTTAATAAATGGGTCACTTGAGTTCAGAAGGGTCAATGGGTTTATACCCTAAACCAACCAACCCAACTCAGCCCATTAGTTATTCGGGTGGATTTGGGTTGATCCAATTAAGAAAAAAATATTTTTTGTTAATCCAAACCTGCTAAAATATCAGATCAACTCTAGCGGGTTTGGTCCAATTTTGTTGGAACTAGTTATGAGTCAAGTTCAAGAAGGGCTAGATGGCAGATTTATTTTTGTAAAATCCGCCAATCCAACCCAACCCATTTATTGTATGAGCGGGTTCTGATTGACCCGATTAACAAGGTTCTATTTTTGTCAACCTAAACTCGCTTAATATTGGACGGGTTCAAGGATGGTTGGTGGGTCAGGTCAGCTTTTGCCACCTCTATCTTTAACTTAACAAAAAAATGAAAATCTTTTTATGCACCATTAATTATCATCTTCCTTAGTCACCCCGGTTCCCCATAAGATCATAAGAAAAAATAAATCTAAATTCCAATTTCTTTGACATTCTATAATGAGAATCTCAATTCTATTCAATTTTAATTCTCAATCTCAATTCTATTCAATTTTAATTCTCAATGAATTAGAATTGACATTTTAATTTCTGGCACCAATTCCAATTCTAAGAAACAATCGGACCTTAAAGGGTAAATTATAAAAGCTTACATTGAAATATGTATCAATTGAGATACCTAGCTCCTTTCATCTTTCTAAAATATTACTATCCTCCTTATAGGTTTGAAGAGAGGTTACACTCACCTCTGTTGAGTTACTTTCAAGTTGTATGACAAGAAGTATTTATGTCGGTACATATTTACATCCTTTTGAATAAAAATATCTTTATATGAATTTTATGGTAATTAAAAGAAGACGAGGGTGTTTAAGTAAAATGATGACAAAACGTTATTTTTACTAACAATATGTTTTAACAAGGAAAAAGTATTATTTCAAAAAGATGAAGATGCCTTCAGAGAGATTTTTGTAATTTACCCTTATCTTAATAAAAACAACAATAACAATGGCATGGGGAACTTTTATTTTTGTTTTTAAAACATCCGCTTGGATTTTTCGTAGTGACAACAAGTAGCCTCAAACTTTGGCCACCACAACCAGTAGCCTTGTTAGGCCAAACTAGAGAGAAGCATATTGTCTGAAGAAAAAACATGGAGTATTAACCGGAGTGTGTGCTTCCGTGCGTTATGCATCCAGTTGGCCTCATCTTTTGTGGTCAAGTGAAGAATATGAGATCGACTAGACGAATGACATGTATACACACATGCTCTAACTGATATTCAATGTTTTTCGTTCCAGACAATATGCACTCAAACTAGAGGGAATCTCACAGAAATTGATTACTTGACCACAATACGCCTCTACCTAAAACATGCTGATATAAACAAGAAGCAAATATTCCATTACTAATGGAAGGGTGGTTACATATGGAGCATTTTGTTTGGTCCATGAATTTGGGCTATCGGCTAGAGCGTACGCGAATTTCTGCTGTGCGTCCAGTTTATAGACTCCAATACAAACATTTAAGCACGAAATACAAGTATTATAGCACGAGAAACAAACGCGCTCCAACCTCTAGTCCAACTTCGTAGACCAGTCAAAATGCTCTTGTTATGTATAAATAAAATACTCAAGTAACTTGAGTCCACCTGCTCCCTTTCACGGTCACACCACCTAAGAAAAATGGGGTCGGGATCCTCTGTGAGGTAAATTCCTATTATCGTTTTGTGGTGTAGAGATAGCCTTCAGGTGGCGGGATTCCCAAGACAACATCGAAGGGGCGAAATGATAATTTTGCCTTTTGGAGCCGTCTCTACACCACAAGAGGCAAAATGATAATTTTGCCTTTCGGAGCTGTCTCTACACCACAAGGCGACCGCAGGGATTTATCTCACAGAGGATCCTGTCTCAGAAAAATGCTATCACAACCGATGTCGGTGAGGGTACTTCAGTTAGTCTAGGCCCTTCTACCATGGGCCTACGTTGCCACTTAAAAGACCTTGTATCCATTGTTCGGTGGATGACTCTACAATCGAAAAGATAAAACAGATATGACCCTCCAATCAAATCCATTAAAGAAAGCTGGAAATTTGGAAATACAACTCATTCAGTAACACATGGAAAGGCAAAGAAAGAAACATTGAAAAAATTTACAATTTTAGCCTACCAGTCCTGTTTGGTCATTTCATTTTATTGGATCGTTATGGTATTGATGTGCTACCGTACTGTTGTGGTCCTTGTAGCATAAATGTCTAGTCCTATTGTTACCTATTATTCTCTTTCGCTACCTTCTCCAAACCAAATCCCAAAAAATACTCTTTCATATTGTATTTTATTTATTCAATAATACTGCAGTGGTTAGACATTAAGACATCCATCCATTTGTTTATTATTATTTTTTGAATAAGGCATCCATTTGAGATAAAAAGAAACCCATACTTTCCTCATTTACCGACTTCCCATTGTTTTCTTGTGGGTGGATGAGTCTGTTGTGTGTATGGGTGGGTGGTTTAAAGAAGAGAAAAGAGACAAACCTGAAGATGAAAGCAAGGATGAAGGTAAAAGCTGGGATCAAATTGCTCATAGCAGACAAAAGAGTGGGAGAACTGTAGTTCATACCAGCTAAAACGCAGTACTGCTTCAATGTTATCCTGCAAACACAAACACAAAGCAGTTCCAGTTCTAATACAAAATAACCAACCCCACTTAGCAAAACGCAATTGAAGGAATTAGGAGATTAAGATTGTATAGAATCAATTACACACCCAAATAAACCAAGGAGGAAGAATCTACCAAGTAAAGACCATGTGAGAGGAGGTCTTTTTGTTCTGTAGGTTTCAAACAAGACCATTAAGTTATTATAAGTGGAAGAAATTAAGAAATTATCAAAAGAGATTAAATGAAGAGGGTGAAGAATTGAAGAAGGAGATGTTTAGCAAACCTGTGAAAGAAGAAAAAGTAAGGGAGAAGGATGAGAGTTGCAAGGGCGTGGGAGTAGACCGCATAGGCAAAGATACTCATTCCTCTAGACATGGCTGCTTTGCTCAGAGTGGCCAATCCCACGTACAGGCACTCCACCGCCGCCATGGCTCCAACTGGCACCATTTCCCACAAATATGACTTCACCCCCATCTCTCTCTCCCTCTCCCTCCCGATCTCGTTATCTTTTTTTTCGATCTCGCTCTCTTTTTTTTTGATCTAATTTCGATCTCGTTCTCGATCTCAATATTTGCAGTCTCTCTCTCTCTCTCTCTCTCTCTCTCTCTCTCTCGCTATATATATATAAGCGTAGCCACGAGCTTTACTCTGATTTTTCTTTCATGTGGGGGGCGCTTATTAAATAAATGTTGTTTCTAAATTTTAATAATATTTTTAAGCACTTAAATAAATTTATTTATCAAACGCTATATTCTTCAAACAAACAATTTATTGTTGATGTGGATAAGCGCTCCCATTGAGCAACTTATCTAATGAGTGCTTATCCATAAGCACAAGTCGGAACAAACGCAGCCTAAGAGATAGATAGGGTTTTCACAATTTTCATTAGCTCGAAACTTCTTTCTTCCATATAAGCACTTATTTTGTTCTTAAGATCATTAAACAAAATATACAAGGGTATTTTTGACTTTAAAATATATTGCTATAAACAAGAAGCAAATATTCCGTTATTTTATTGACGGCTACTAATAGAAAGGATTCGTTATAACATACTTTCAAACTATAAGGGAGGTGTTTGTAATGGCTAAAGTGTGAGGGATACTTGTTGCCATTAAGACAAACCTAATTGGTGTGAATGTAATTTATCATAAGTTTTTTTTGGCTACTAACCTGACACAACTCTCCTCCTTTACCAGAGTATGACTGACAATGCTTATAAGATATATCAATATACAACAACATTGACCAAGTTATCCTCTGAATCACTTAAGTGGACAATATCTCGACCGTGATAACCCCTACTACTTTATGGAAGGAAATCGTCTGTGGTCTTCCCTTTGGGGTTAATGCAGTGACGACGCGTGACACATGTAAGGGCACATACGTTTCTCTTTTGCATCTAATGGAAGTCTTCCGACACCGTCAACCGTTTAACGGATCTCCGTCTCCTTTCTCCTTTGACCGGTCAATGCAAGAAAAGCTTCTGTTTTATTTAAAGTATTTCAAATATAAAATTTGAATTTCAAATTTCTCTGTCGTTCTCAGCCTCTCTCTCTCAGTCTCAGCCTCTCTCTCTCTCGTAGCCTCTCTCTGCCTCTCTTTCATTTACCGTCTCCGGCAATCCCACTCCTCCGGAGAGTACTCTCTCTCTCTCTCTCTCTCTCTCTCAGTCGCTGGCCCTCTCTCTCAGACTCTCTTTTGACCCTCTGCTCTGGTCTCTCTCTCTCTCTCAGACTCTCTTTTGACCCTCTGCTCTGGTCTCTCTCTCTCAGACTCTCTTTGACCCTCTGCTCTGGTATCCCTCTCTCTCTCTGACTCTCTTTGACCTTCTCTCTCTCTCTCTCAGTCGCAGGCCCTCTCTCTCTCTCTCTCCGTTCATCTCAGATTAGGAAGCTCAACATCATTCAACGTGTGTTCAAGGTGAATTTTCTCTCAATGCTAAGGTGTAGAGGCTTCTGAAAAAAATGAAGACAAACAATCGTAGATGTTTAAGCCTTAAGCCCTCATTTTACATTTTTTTAGACATGGGTTTCATTTCTCTCTCTCTCTCTCTCTCTTCTTTTTTCCATTTTATTTTCCTGTTTTCATTGGATCCTAGCTTTTCTCTTTCTCTCTTTCTAATGGAAGCTGTGAAGACATAAAACTTTGTATTGCATTCTATTAGACATGGAGTCTCACACTTTCTTCAGCTTTTTCTTTGCCCATATATAGCTTTGCGTACACTGACAATGGATCTAGCACCAGCTAGTAATGCTTTGATTTTTTCTTTGATGACAAGATTCAGACTTTTGTAATACTATTCTTTCAATAGATTTTCACTTTGTTTCTCTCTTTCTGTTCTTTTTCTTTTGCGCTATTGTTTTAACATATTTACAAGGAGCTGATCTTTCTCCTCTGTTGATGGGTTTTGGTAGGTGCAAATTGGTGTGTGTGTAGGAGTGATATGAGTGAATCAGCTCTTCAGAAAGCTTTGGATTATGCTCGTGGCGCTGGAGCTGACTGCACTCCTATCCTTTAAAATAGGCCTTGCTTCCAACCCAACACAGTAAAAGCTCATTGCTCTTATGCTGTAAACAGCTATTTTCAAAAGAAGGGTCAAGTTCAAGGGG